>QHHH01000208.1:0-41771 GCA_004367485.1 Fusarium citri
ATAAGGTATATTAATTTTAGAGAAAGAAAATAAAGCTAAAGCTAGGATTATAAGGAAATATATATTATATTATTATATAACCCTAAGGGGCCTACTTTAGCTTATATAAGGGGCCTATAAAAACTTAAACTAAAAAATTAGATAAATATAAATATAATGTGTGGGGCCCTACGGGGGGGGTTACTTTACTATAAAATAACTTTTAAGCCAGTGCCCCCTATAGTCTTCTGTAGCCCGAGACCGATAACTTTCGGATCCACATTTATCAGCGGTTGCATGTCGTTTATACTACCGTCACTATATCAGAAGAATTAGTTGCTGAAAGCATAAGAGATGAAATGATTTGGTCATCTTATTCGAACTTAGACTACCACTCAGACTACTTTATCCTGGCGGCCTAAGCCATCGAGAACAATTCCTCCTTACACACCTGATTACCTAACAAGCTTCTCAAGCTCAAAGTTCACATCAGCGAGAAACTGTCGACTGTTATCGGGCGTAACGTAACTCTCCGTCGAGGCAGGGGAATCAGGACTGGCTGTGGAAGGACTACTAGCCTCCCCAATTCCGAAATACCAGTTGAACGCGGCAGTTATAGACTCCGGTGTCGGCATCTTAGCAGCCATGTTCTCAATACAGGTCATCTCATAATGATGTGCAAGAGCATCGCGATCCACAGTGTGTGGGATCCTTGCAATGAGTCCGTGATAATGGAGTATTATATCGTAAGGAACGAAAGCCCTAATACGATGCGTGTCGGGATGAACGGAGATCAATCTTGCATTGAAGAGCTCATGGATATCACTCATCAAGAGGAGTCCATTCTGGGGGTCCCACGTGTCACACCATGCCTGCACAAGATGCCGTTTCGTGTCTTCGGTATCGACACCGGTTGGATATACATGGAAGTGCTGTGGCGGGACGATATGGCACGTTTGCACCCCCGGACCGACACCTTGGTTAAAGCACCAATGTCGACCCTCTCCTGTAACAGCGCAGCGAGTCCCAAAGGCCATGACACCCTCACGAAATGAATACACGATCTCTCGGGCTTTTGTTGGGTCGAGGAGGTCCGGCACTGGAACCAGTATCTCGCTTGCACCTTCGGGTTCTTCATCGGAAAATGCTGGCTCTGATTGTTTGCGTTTGCGAGACTGGGTTCGACGGGTTATTCGGGTGATTTGGTTGTTCGATGAGGCTGCATCAAGGGCGAGGTATCGAGGGTCGGTACGGCGGGTTGGGAGAGTGATGTGGCTTGCGCAAGACGCTGTCCTCACTTATTAGCATTGATCGAAGATGAGATGAAGAACATAGGTACCCTGGAGGTGTTCTTCCAACAGGGAATTCTCAGCAAGCTGGCACCCAGCATGGCGCACGGTATGATACTTCACAACAGCCCGTTGCTGCGGATCAGGTTGAGGCAAACATGGAATCGCAGTGTCCAGGTCCCCTTCTGTAATGAAAAGAGGGAAGCCATGCGAACGACAACCCTTGTCAAGTCCGAAAGCGATACCCTGCCAGTTGTTATCATCTTTATCGCGAAAACACAAACGTAGCTCATCGACAAGGTCGCGAAATGTCAGGAATGGATTGCCGGGGTTTTGGTATAATCCAGCAAAGGATTTCGCCCTTGATGTCGCCAGGAGATGTACATTCCATCCGTGGGAGCGCATCGCGGGGGTTGTTGCTTCGTCGGACATGGTGCTGTTGGTGTTAAGGCGAGATTGACTGAGGCGCTCGTCAGAAGCTTAAAAGATCTGACTGCCGGTCGCCTAAGAGACGAAATAACTTTGTCTTTTTATGCGAGCTTAGTCTATTTTGTTTCTGTAGCTCAGGCCTTTAAAGACAATTCTTCTGACACTGGCAAGCACCTGGCGCTGTATTGATTCACCATATCGATAAGACGGTTATGGTTGATAAGATAACAGAAGGGCAGATGCCGTCTCCCTATTGGTTATACCAAAGTCCGATTGAAGATCACGACTCCGATTGCGATCTTAGCAGACATGGTAACGGCACGAGTGAAGTCGATACGCAAAGCAAAGCAAAAGGTGATGAACAGCGGTATAGACATTACTTTTTGTCATTAACTAATTAATTATTAAGAATAAAGAACATAAAAACACTCATCATTGCTGCGCCTGCACACCCCGTCTCAAATACCCCTGCACCTCATGCAAAGGCATGTATCCAAACATATCAACAAACTTCTTCATACAAGCACTCCGTCTTCCAATATGTCCAGGCTTCGAACTAATCCCAGTTCTAGCGTTCTGGTGATCCAACTTATCCTTGCCCAGAACCAACAGCGGTCCCTCACACGTCAACATACTCGCGACAAAGTTGAGCGCGATATCCTCGCAGTTGAAGCTATCATCAACAAGCTTGCGCACATCGGTCATGATATCGTCTTCAGAATGATAATACTCCAGATAAGAGATATGTGTGAAGGCAAGACCGGTGAGGATCATACTATAACCATCCTGCCCCTTGCAGTTAAAGTTATACATCGGCGTCTCAGTGACTTCATTCATAGTCCAGCATCGTCCAAAAGCACCTGTAAGACGATGCATACCCGCACGACGCCACTCCTGGAAAGCATATTCCAGATCGCCTGTGGTGTTGTAGTTCCAGTCATCGTCAGACAGCAGAATGCCTTGTGTTCGGTAGAGAGGATCGGGGAGGAACTTTTGGTTCAGGCTATTCTGCTTGGAGCGGCGGTAGCGCACGAGAACGCCGTGTTCGCTCATGTAGTCTGGCGGCGGTGCCTTGTCGATCTCGTTCCAGACGACGACGATTTCGTAGAGGGAGGGAACTTTGTTTTCGGTGAGGTGGAGGAGGGTTTTGTTAAGTTGGGCGGAGCGCTTGTAGGTTTGGATAGCGATGCTGCATCATATCAGTATACGACCATCGATAACAGTAGGCAGGGTTACTTACGTGAAATGATCCTCAATGAGATCACTCGTCTTGTTAACGACATCATTCCAGATGGTCATATTAGCAGCCTCATCGCGCTTCCCACAAACTTTCTCCTCAGACCAAGTAGAAAGATTGCGAACTTCTGCAAACTGCGGCGGGATGACAACCTCCTCTTCCTTCTTCAGCTCATCGTAGTTGACGCCGTAGATAGAAGCTAGTGTCATGCAGACGATGAAGCTGATGATGGAGATGACGAGGACCATGTACTTCTTCTTGGGACTGCGGGGTGCGTATGCTGGTGAGGGAAGCGCCTCGAAGTATGTTTCTGTGGCGAGGGGCTTGAGTTCATCTTCGCTGCTGGGGCGGGATGTGAAGCTTGAGTTGTCTTCGCTTGGTGATCGGGACATTGTGAAGGAGTGTGGGCAGTACGAGACTGAGGGGAAGTGTGAGTGAGAGATTGAGCAGACGTGAGTGGGAGATATGGTGAGTGAGAAGAGGGTGATTAAATGAAGGTTATCGAGCCAGGGCTGACGACGCATCTGATCAACGCTGGCAGAGGGAGAATCATAGGGGAAGAAATTAGCTGCCTCTACCCGCCAGCACTGTCAATCCACTTCTCGTCTTTCTTTCAACATCAGGCAATCGATCAGCTAGACCACTTTTCCTGTGCTACCAACCGTTTCAAGAAAGGAGCTAAACTACCTATTCTTCTTTTCTTCTTCTTTCGCTCTGTCCGAAATGCTCCTTTCCATCGCAGGGCTGGACTCTCTTTACTCCATCTCATTTAATTCATGGCTTGATTATTGCCCTTACTAAAATGGTAAACCTCAGCTCTTTAGTTGCAATCCATCTAACGACAATAGTCTATAGGCCTCCACAGTGGAGATCGTCTACTCGCTATTCGGGTCGCCGCGTGTTTAGTAAGGGGTCATTACTGTCATTTAGTAAGGGCTGGTAGTCGTGAAAATCGTTTTAGCACCTCAGCCACACTTCGTCTAGAACAAAAACGTGCCTCTTCCGACTGACAGGTACGCTAGAATGTACTATTTGAGACTATTGTTTGTACATGAACCGTGCATGGCCGTTCTGCCCCACTGTTAAGATCAAGCATTCAGTGAGTCACCTGCATGTCTTGGTTGTCGGCAATCGTTGGATGTCTCAGATATGAGCAAACAACGTCAATCTCAAACGTCAATCAACGACGTAATTACAAACAGCTGTGACAACATCTAATTTTGTTCTGTGCATTGAACAAACAAGTAAAGGAAACCAATCACTAATTTAAAGTCCCCAATTTACCATCAATCAACTTCAGCCAAGCCACAGTGCGTTAACAACTGACGGATTACAGTGGCAGTTTCACTAAAAGCGCCCACTAACTGAAGTGACAGAGCTGCTGCGGGGGGGCGACTGACACTATTGGATCACTGACTCGTCTTTTCAGTCTCGTCGCCCAATACTGCTGGACTCCACCAAGAGACATCCATTCATTCTTTGGCTTCTTTTTACATAGCTCTTCTGACTTGCTCTCCTGAGCTGATGATCCGCATTCGTCTAGAACATTACAGGGGCAGAACCACACATCGCGCGATGGGAATGAATAGCCTTTCAGCTTCCGTGTAAACAACATCTTCTTTTATTGGCGGCAATACCGAATTGACAAACGCCTCTCGTTGCCAGAGGACCCCTGAATTGAGTTGAGTTTTCGCTTAACTGTAAAGTTATCTGGTGACTGACGCTCCATCCGACAACCTTTCCTGTTTCTCCTCTTCCCTTCCTTTCGTCATACATTCTTTTGTGCATTTGCGATCGACGTTATTCCCGATGGCAGCCTATGCAAAGCTTCCCCTGCTCTCCAAAGGGCCTGCGCAGCCTGAGAAACCGTCTTCTCTCAAGGTCGGCTTATACATGGTGTATGTACTCCAAGTGCGCGGCAAGACTGTCTACTGACCAGCGACTTTAGCGCATGGATCGTCTCTTCGAATATCACCATTCTTTTTAATAAATGGCTACTTGACACAGCTGGCTTCAGTACGTTTGCGCATCCAAATACATGACTTACAAGGCTAACAATACTCGCAGAATACCGTATGCTGACCCGACATCCACAACGAGACTTCATCATGCTAACAATTCGATAGCAATCCTGCTAGTAACATGGCATCTCATCTTCGCAACCGTCGTAACCCAAATTCTCGCCCACACAACATCCTACCTCGACAGCCGCCATGACCTCCCCAACAACTGGGACTTTTTCCTCACGACAGTCCTCCCCATCGGCATAGTCTCATCCGGCTCCCTCGTCGCATCCAACTTTGTATACCTCTACCTCTCCGTCGCAGTCATTCAAATGCTCAAAGCCGCATCGCCGGTCTCCGTGCTGCTAGTCTCATGGCTTTTTGGCGTCGTGAACCCTACACTCGAGAAGATTCTCAATATTCTCGTCATCGCCGTGGGTGTTGCGGTCGCTAGTGCGGGGACCGTGGAATTTTCGGCTATTGGGTTCTTCTTTCAGATGGGTGGTCTTGCTTTTGAGGCTGTTAGGGTTGTTATGACGCAGGTTATGCTTAATGGGGAGGGATTGAAGATGGATGCGATGGTTGGGCTATACTACTATGCGCCTGTTGTCGCTGTGTTGAATCTTCTTGTCGCGTTCGTCATTGAAGTTCCGCACTTTGATATGGAGGACTTCAATCGGGTTGGGTTTCCGATGTTGTTCTTGAACGCTGCTGTTGCGTTTACGCTCAACTTTACCAGCATGGTCCTTGTAAGTATACCCCCATCGACAAGCTGCTCCAGTACTGACTTTCGCAGATTGGCAAAACATCAGGCCTTGTAATGTCCCTCTCAGGCATCTTCAAGAACATCCTCCTGGTCATATGCTCCGTCCTAATTTGGCACGTCACCATCACACCCATCCAGCTCTTCGGATATAGTGTCACGCTCTGCGCGCTGGTGTACTACTCACTTGGGCGTGAGAAGTTGAGGGAGGGCTACGAAGCTTCCTCGAACTGGGTGTCTGGCGTGGCCACCAACAATGGTGTCTCTATCAGAACCCGCAAGGGCGTTTGGATTGCCTTGGGGTCTGTTGCATTCTGCGTGACGTGTATTACCCTTACTATTGGGTATCACACTGGGGTGTTGAGGTCCATACGAGAAATGCTGTGGTAAAAGCCCGGTGGATTTGGGGGTTGAGGCGTTTTAAAATTATTTAATGAGAATAGATTGTTTGTTTTGATCGGTTCAAGAGACCTCCATGGTGTGCCAAAGTGATTTGAAGCCGAGAGCTATGTCCAGGTTGAATGGGAGTCAATCCACGTCAACCTCGGTTCCTTTCCTTGTCTCATCTCGGAACCGGTCCCGCCCACCAAGCGGAATTTGCAAGGCCAATTACTCATCGCGATCGCTGCGTGATTGGCTCAATCTTCTCCGACTCCTGGTAGTGGAGCCTTTCTCAAGTCCGACTCCGATTTTGGCGCCAAAGGAAACTTCCTGATGCAGGGTAGGGCAAATCCGATTTTCTTTAAAATCGGATATTGAACCAACAGAAAAGGAGCAGTATTAAAGTCATCTTGTCCCAAATAAATAACCATCGTAGAATAAATGCTCATATGCCAAAGTTATTGTAATCATTTTACAATTGCGAACTTACATCATTCACAGCGACGATGGTACTCGCACTCATGACAACAATGCAGGCCCTGTTGGCCAAAATCACTGGATCAAACCGCGTCGAATTAACAATCAAGTACGCAATGGTAGCGATGATCCACTCTCTCCATAACTAACAGTCTCAAAGGCCCGATCATGGTTACGTCTTTCTCACAGGCTACGGATCAGAGGCCCAAGGACAATATCTCCGAGGCAAGGTCGTTCTATTCGTGCCCGAGAATCAGCATGTAGAAAGCGTACATCTCAAGTTGACCAGCCGAATGTGGTTAGGGTACGTTCTAAAAAATCCATCAACCATTGAATCAATCCTGACCGTGCTCAGAGACCATACAGCGCCCACGGAACAAGCCACACAATGGCAACAACGAGAAGAAACTATCATCATCTGGTCCTCTTTCGAAATCACCAATGCGACCGGGAAATCGGTACCAAATGGCAAACAATACGACTTATCCTTTGAGGTCTTCATTCACGGCGAACAAGAAGAAACCTTCAAAGGCTGCAACCGCTGCAGTATAACATACCTCCTCGAAGCCTCAACCCAGCCTCAAGACGTACGCTCCTTCGCACCAATTCGCATAATCCGCACACCAGCCTTTTCATCTTACGAACTCATGGACCCGTCATCAGTATATGGAAAATGGTCTACGAAAGCAGAATACAATGTCTCAGTGCGCCATCGGGCTATTGCCCTGGGTGGACTTATTCCGATTGATGCTCAAGTTCACGCGTCGAGTAAAATTGTCAAAGCGCGGTTTTATTTAAGGGAAGCTCATACTGTTGATGACACGTATGAAGGACAGCGCGTTGTGACGGAGTGGCCGTTGGATGTGAAAAAGGAATCGGACTTGCAGTCTTGGCAGCAGTGTTTGCATTTACCACTTGCTGTGAGGAGTTGTTCGCCTGATGTTAAGATGCATGGTGTTGGAATCAGTCATACTTTGCATTTTGAAGTTACGCTGGTTACAGATGGTGTCACGTCAGAGGTAAATTTTACAGCAATCGCAATTCGAATGAGTAGGAACTAACATCTATCAGGAAGAGGTTTCCATGCCGATCTATCTGTTCATCTCACCAGAGCTACCTGTCAACGGCTGGGGCGTCTTCGTACATAACAAAGACATAACATCGAAGGAAGTAAAAGACTCATTGGCAGAAGGGATTCGGGTTCCGCCAAGATATTGCGATGTTGAGCTCAGTTTGGAGGGGTACGGGCTACCAGTCGGTACACCACCTCCAGCATATAGCGAGTGTTGATAGGAGAGGAAAAGGTCAAGCATGTCAAAACAGATAGAAGCGAGCGCGTTAGAAATGTTTCATTTTGTTAGAACTAATAGATCAAGTCATTATGCTTTGAGGATAGTCGCTTTGTGGCGTGATGTATTGATCCCAAAGAACCTGTTCAAGTCAGCAGAAGTCATTAGAACCGATGGCTGGCACAATTACCCAGTCAATTGCATCAGGTCTGAACCAATCAACATTATTCGCCCAATCTTCAAACCGAAGTTCAATATCCTCGGGTAAGACGGTTGGTTCAGGTTCGCGCTTCTTCAAATAAGACCTGTCAAAGTTAGTTTCCGTAGCCCACAATTACAAAAGGTTACTGACCGTAGACATCTCAAAACCCGATAAACGTTCGAACAGGCAGGACTCTTCATCTTCAGCGCCTCCATCCTAGTAACAGCAGCATCAATAGCACTAATATGCCCCGTCAAATCCGAACTCTCCGGCATATCAAGCATGCACGACGTCAACGCCACAGCACCATGAAGCGAATTACAACTAATAGCGCCCTTAACGAGCCAGCGATAGCATTTGAGGCGTGGAAGTTCGAAAAACTGGTGGTGGATATCGAGAAGTGCTAAGCCGGATTTTATACACTTGTCGCGCGATTCGGCGCGGAAGTGTGTGGACTTTGAACTGTGGAAGGGGCGGTGGAGGAGGAGGTAGAGTTGGTGGGCGTAAGTTTGTAGGGTGCACCAGTGGACGTAGCCCTCTGTGTTGAGAATGCTACGCGAACCGTTGATGAGGTAGACTGTGTCCCATTCTTCTTGCTCTTGCGATACGGCGGTGTCATATTGGAGAAGCAGCTGCTCGTTGAACTTTTCGGGACTGGAGATGTGCGAGCAGATCTGAGTGGAGAGCTGAAAGAGACGGACTTGGAATTTTATAAGGGTCATGTCGGTGAACTTGGACTGTGTTGGTGGTGCTTCTGTAATGCCGTGGTCGTGGATTTCGGTGTCGTTTACCCACGCTGGCATTGCAGCTGTCATTTTCAAGAGGTACGTCAAGTCGATGTCTCGGAAACAGAGGGCCTGATCAGTGTGAATGATCAGAATACCAGCCCAACAACGTCTATGTCGTTCCCGTTCGATATAGTTCGCTATCGGTTGACCAGTATGGCATCGTAAAGCTGTGGCAATGTTCAAAGCACTTCCGAGAAGCGCCCAAGTATACTCCGGTCCTTCATTGTGTGAAATCGTGTATACTAGTATAAGCAATGCTTCAAGTGTGTCAAGATCGTGACGTATGAGGAATTGATCTTGTGAAAGTGACATCATAGCAGCATTCCGGAATTTCTGCGACAGGGCTAGCAGGTCTCGAGGAACGCTTGGATCTTGCCAGAGAAGGTTCAGGCCGGCGTCGTCAGTCTTGAGGGTCTCGAGTGTAAGAGACATGATTGCGAAGAGCAGCGCTAGCCATGATAGGCTTGTCTTCTCCGGGGCTTCGGTGAACGCTAGGAATTGCTTTTGGAAGGTTGGACCGTGGATGATGTGGAAGATAGATGATAGTGTGCCAAAGTATCGGACGACGAGATACTCCGTCACCGAAGGGGGAGGAAGCATCGCCAACAGATCTTCAATCGGCATATTCGGGCCAAGCGATAACGTAACGGTCGGTCTCTGATTATCAGTCGCATTCCCAACAGGTCTCCTCTCCACATCAGGCCTTCTCAAAATACAATCCCATCGCTCCTGAATCGGCTCCGGCGTACCACTTCTCTCCGAAGCTGGCACAG
The DNA here is from genome assembly GCA_004367485.1 of Fusarium citri. Taxonomy (NCBI): domain Eukaryota; kingdom Fungi; phylum Ascomycota; class Sordariomycetes; order Hypocreales; family Nectriaceae; genus Fusarium; species Fusarium citri. Next base: position 9,611 of record QHHH01000208.1, read on the forward strand.
GTATCGGTTCAGCAACAATATTATCCAACCTCGGCTCAGTCACAACGGTAGAAGGCCTATTCCGTCTTCTTCCCCTCGGTCCAGTAAAGTTAGACCCATAAGCGCAAGAGTCCTGCCATCCGCGCTTGAGACACGTGTTGCAGGGGAGTTGTCTGTCGCATTTGAGTTTAGAGTGGCGGCAGGGGTCGCAGTTGAGAGGTTTTCGGGGCCGGCGTTTGGGAGTAGTATTGCTTGCGCCGCTTGTGCTGCTGGGGCTCAAGTGCTCCATTGCGAGAAAATTGTTGATTGAGGATGATGGTGAAGTTGGGTTCGGGAAGGGTGAGATATCGGAGTCGGAATCGGATTTGGAATCGGGGATGGTGGCGGTGTGATTATGTCATGTTCGTATGTTGTCCAATTGGCCGCTCTTCAGGGTGTCGGAGATGTTAATCGGACATGTTGAGAATGACTTCTCCCATCGGACATGACTCAACCATTTCACCACCCCAAGACATGTGAAACTGCACAAAGTCATCAGGGAATTACCAAATCAATCCGACCAAGTAAGAATATATCATGTCTTCAGGTCAATTGAGGACAAAAAATGACCTTTCTTTGTGGTTGTATGTAATTGTAATTGCTATTTCCGTGGCTATGTCCCCAACACAACCAATCAGACCAAGTCGGCCCCGAGTCGGACTTCCAACAGCATTCCCGTATTAGAACCTGGTGATCATCCTCAGACTTGATGATTGGCCCACTTTACTAAACTCTTTGCGCTTCGCCGAATAAACAATATGCAACACGCTGATATGTGGAGTTTATCCTTGTCAAGCATGGACTTGGCATGTAGTTTAAGCTCTTTCTAGGCACGCCGATTTGACAAAAGACGTCGACATGTCTTGGCTTATTGACGTAGGGAAGTTAGGGGAGGGTCGGAGGTATATATAAGTGTGCTGTGCCCTCGTAGAGCATACTTCATCCCGACCAAGCGTATACCCATTCTATTGCATCTGGCATACCACTTATCAGATAAGGCCTTTTTCTTTTTTTCGCATTCAACACTGTCAACAGAGGCATCTGCAATACCATCCCCATGGCGATCATGCAGAACATCATCTCCCATGTCCCATCACACTTATCGAAAGTGCTCTACATCTCGAAACATGACAACACTTCGTCACATTTCGCTGTATATGCTATGTCCGAGGCATGTGTGAACACGTTGGCGAAACATGCAATGGGCTCCGAAGACTATAAGGTGGAGTTAACTGCCATGCATAAACCCAACGGGGAACGGCCAGAAGATGATGCCCGGTTCTTAGTCGATGTCAGGGACAATGGGTCGATGTGTATCAGGGAAAGAACATTGGGGAATGATCCTGTGGAAGCAGAGGTGTAAGTTCAGCTGACACCGATACCTGAAGGAAAATGGTTTAACATTTTTAGATCGCTACCAACATCACGAGAGAAGGGATGCTCCTTCCAATTACACACGGTTACATCTTCGACCCATAGCTCAGGATACATAAGTCACCCGCTCCCCGGCAAAATATTCAAACAACAACGCGTCCGATACCCATACCTCCTACTCTCCGGAGACCATTTCAACGGTACCAACATATCCAACAACCAATACCAATGGCAGGTCCATCCAACAGAGAAGGGACCTCTACGATACGAACTAGTCGACCTAGAAAAGCAGCGTGCTGGCGAAGACGACGGATCAATAATTGCTATCTATCATCACAATGGCTTTGAGAACGAATTGCCTGGATATTACAGCTCTGGGGTCCTACTACTTCAATCAGACTCAACGTCGCAGTTCGATATCGCTGTTGTGTCAAGTCTCTTGGCTGTTTTATCTGCTGTTCGACAACAACCGGCGTTAAAGAAGAAATCTCGTTTTCGGTCCTTAATGGCATGCCTCTGATTGGAAACAATTGTTCGGAAGACGAATGATACATGTGGGCTTAAGACGCAATTTTGCAGTTGATATAACGCAACAAATAGGTCAGGTTTGGATTACTGTTAATACCTGGTAGAATTAGATGGGAATTGGCCTTGTCATTAGACGATCGGGAGTTTGGAGCGATGAAATACTTTCTCGAGCTATTTTTATTTCTATCTAGACTGCTCATGTATACTAAAACAAATTGATGATTGTACTGTCGCTCCCAACATCGCTTTTACTCCATACCATATCATACCCGTTACAATTTTCCGATACACACCTAAGGCTCAACGATCATGGGCCCAGAAGTTGACGACTTCTCTTTGCCCCCATCAGTTGAACTGCCATCCTCACTATCCGCCTTCTTCGATCTCCTAAACAAACCAACAAACTTATTCCACCCCTTTGCCATCCAATTATAAACAGCCACAAAAGGCGGCGCAATAAAATAAACACACTGCGCAAACCACTCATCAGGAAACAACCTAACAAGTACACCCCAAGGCAAACTAAACGCAGCAATAACAATAGAGATAGCCCACTGCACACCATCCAGACCATCAGGATCAATGTCGAAAACACGGTTTCCCACAAAAACGATGGCGACTTGTAGACCGATCATGATACAGTTGATGACGATGAAGAACAAGTTGCGGTGGATACCGACAAAGACGTTGAACTTGTTGTCGAGACGGCGACAGTTTAGTTCGTTGAAGATTTGCATCCAGACGAACATGTTGAAGATGATGGTGTCGAGTTGCAGCTCTTCGGCTTCGATGGATGTGTCGTAGCCGAGAATGGGACCGCCGGCGAAGTAGAGGACGAGAACGACGACGAGTTGGAAGATTGATTGGCCGATGATCATTTTCCACATCTGAAGTTGTTAGTGCTTATTTCGATAGACGGGAGATGATGTACTTACGTTCATGGTGATGAGTGGCGCGGATTTGGGTTGAGGAGGACGATCGAGGATGGAATCGGTTGGAGGATCGGTAGCCAGAGCGAGAGCAGCCATGGTATCCATGATAAGGTTGATCTGTAAGAGTCAGTCAATATTTCCCACAAGAAAACCCGTCTTGACTTACCCATAGTAGCTGCACGGCCTTCAGAACAGGCTCATAGTCGGGGTTGTACATAGACGTAACAAAAGACAGTATAACAGCCGTAATGTTAACCGTAATCTGAAACTGCAAGAACTTCTGCACAGCATCATTCACAGCGCGTCCCCACTTCAAAGCCGTAATGATAGAAGCAAAGTTATCATCCATAAGGATAATCTCACTGGCCTCCTTGGCAACTTCCGTGCCAGAAATTCCCATCGAGAATCCAATGTCCGCTGCCTTGAGCGCAGGCGCATCGTTGGTTCCATCACCAGTAACAGCGACAGTCTCACCAAGGACCTTGAGACGCGTGACGAGGATGCGCTTGTCGTCAGGGGATGAACGAGCTAGGACTTGCAGACGAGGAATAACCCGATCGAGTTCTTCTTCGGAGAGTTTGCGGAATTCGGGGCCTTCCATTACGATTCCGTCGGTGAAGATACCGCATTCGGTTGCGATGGCGCGGGCGGTGATGATGTTGTCGCCGGTGACCATGCGAGTAACCACACCAGCACGACGGGCGTTCTGGACAGCTTGGGGAACACCGGGACGGACGGGGTCTTGGATGCCCACGATGCCGAGGAGTGTGAGATCGGCGAGGTTCTCGAGGTCGGGGAGTTCGGGGTAGTCCTTGTAGGCCATGCCAATGGTACGAAGGGACTTCTTGGCGAAAGCCTCGATAGCATCCCCAGCAGCCTTGCGATCCAGAGTGTCGATAGCACAGTTGGAAGGATTGAATTGAGATTGGCAGTATCCCAGGACAATCTCAGAAGCACCCTTGATAAGAAGTCTGTAACCGGTAGGAACCTTGATAACTGCAGTCATGTACTTCCTCGCCGAGTCAAAGGGCTCAATAACGGCGATCTGTTCATTCGATCGTGCCTCAGCGAGGGATTGCATGCCAAGATGATCCTTGGCTAGTTGAAGCAGGGCGGTTTCGGTCTTGGAGCCGATGAACGTCGCGACACCATCTTCTTCGCCTTCGAAGGCGGTTGAGTTGACGGCGACGGATTGGGTGATGAGTTTCTTGGTATCGGCGGGGAGGCTGGAAGCCCAGGTGGGAATGTCGGATGTGAAGGTGGAGGAACCGAAACGACCGGCGGTGACTGTCATTTTATTCGTGGTCTAAACTGTTAGCGACGATCATGCCGAGTATCAATGAGACTTACCAAAGTTCCTGTCTTGTCAGAGCAAATGCACGTAGCATTACCCATAGTCTCACAAGCCCTCAAGACTCTCACGAGATTGTTCTCCTTCAAAAGTCTCGTGGTAGCAAAAGCAAGCGCAAGGGTAACAGCAAGGGGAAGACCCTCTGGAACAGCGACAGCGATAATGGCAATAGCTACGACCAAGAGATCAACAAAAGTGGAAGCCTTCTCCTCCGCTGGTCGATCATCACCAGGAAGATTCGCACAGAAGCGGAAGAGAAGAATGAAGAACATGAGAACAGAAGCACCACCACCAAGCTTAGCAATAGCGACAGCCAAACCTTCAAGTTTCTTCTGAAGAGGCGTAGACTCGATATCCGTGCGAACAGACATCATGATCTTGCCAAAAGAGCTGTTCACACCGACAGAAGTACACATAAATGTGCCCATCCCCTCAAGAACACGCGATCCGGAAATGATGAACGGATCAGCTTCCTTGGTGCGGGCAGGATCAGGTGTAAGAGCCTTGGCACCGGGTGTCTTCTTCAACGCATCAGACTCTCCAGTAGCGGTAGACTCATCACACTTGACATTGTGACCGTCAATGAAGATGCCATCAACGGGGATCAAATCACCTGGTTCAAGGTACATGACATCGCCGACGACGACATCAGCGACGTTGATGAGCATTGACTTGCCAGATCGAAGAACTTTGACCTCACGATCATCCTTCTTAGTGTTGAGTTTGACAAACGCCTTTTCTTTCTGCCAGTCATTATGCGAAGCAACAACAACGACAATAGCGACGGCAGAAAGAATAGCGACACCCTCAACCCAATCAACAGGCGTAGGATCATCAGGCGCATGCTTCGTTCCAAAGGTTTCGTAGAGACCGAGTGCAAGAGAGATGGTACCAGCCACCGTCAAAAGCACAAGGACAGCTTCCTGGAAAGTAATCCAAGCCAATCTCCAAATAGACTTTGGTTTCTTGGCAGGAAGTTGGTTCTTGCCATAGATGCGCACACGGTCTGAAGCAGTGGCTGTTTGAAGTTCATCCACGCTGAGACCGGTGGTGACGTCCACATTGAGACTGGTGGCAAGACCAGCTAAACCGCCGAAACTGCGCAGCACGTCCAGAGATTTGGGGTCATGGAGCTTGTTCAGATCGGCGGGGGAATGACAAAAGGGAGAAGTGTTGGGAGGGAATGAAATGGTCTTTTCTTCGGGGGTCTGTGTGTTGATGCTTGGAACAGCAGTTGTGTTGTCTCCAACGGTAGAGACCGTGCCTGCTTCGCTGAGGGATCTTTGACGGGGATCCAACAGGGCTTTTGGGTCGAGTAAATTAGACATGGTAGCCAAGACCTAAAGCCAAGAAGATAAAGTACAAAAGATGGAGCTCAAGAACCAGTGAGCTATGACGAGTGAGTCTCTCTTCTCATTTTACAGTGCATTTACGTGGGGCATTTAAACGATTTATATTTCCTCCTCCCTCCCTTGTATCCCGGTGATTTGGTTACCTGGAAAACTATGCTTAAAGGTCTCATGGCAAGGGTTGGAGTGACAAACAAGAATGAGGGGCTTCATGTGAGAAACGTGGTTGCCAATGGGGTCTGCGCGGGAGATCTGATAATCAGCGCCATGGGGCTAGATCCCCTGTAAAGACCGGTGTAGATCTACTTAGTCATCGGACGACGGAGGCCCGTCAAGACTAATCTAGCAAGATCTGCGACATCTAGATGGATCTGATCGAAGATGCACCAATGAAGTAGAGTCGCATAGAGTAAGCGACGATGACTAATCGGAGACGGAGATGAAACTTTAGATGACTTGCTAAGGTCACATCATCTCGTTTTAACCAGCACAGCCTCGAATGCAACTATGACGCTGGAATTAAGGTAAACCAAAGTAGCATTTTACCGATCAAGACTTGTTTTCGATCTCGTTTAACTCAATTGTATTTAATCTGGTAAACTGGTGGAGTTTTGAGCATCTTAAAACTCTGGAGTCGCTAATGAAACAAGAAGCTCTCGGAGCTAAAGCCCCCTTTGTAGTGGAGGCACAATTGTAGGTACACTGTACTGTATCCGTACAGCGCCAGGTTCTTTCTTAGTTCCGATAGTCCCCCCATCTTTCTTTTTTCTCTCGTTTCCGTCTTTCCGATTACTCTACCAACATCTATCATGCCTCCCAGGCGCGCATGCGATGTATGCTACAAACGAAAGGTACGGTAATTGAACAACAAATATGACGTTTACATTTTAATTAATCTTGTTTCTTCAGATTCAATGCTTGATCAAAACACAAGGCGAACCTTGTGACTGGTGCGAAAGTCAAGGATTAACATGCACCTTTGACAGAGTCATTCAAAAAGATCCAAACAAGAGGTACATTTACATTACTCACTAAAAAATTCGGCATTTATCTAATTGGAGCAGAACTACTTCCGACGTCGTGCAGGAATTATCTCAGCGGGTTGAATCCCTTGAGGAAGCGCTGCAGACTGCACTACATGTCAACGCACCCGCCCGAAGCGCATCAATTACACTGTCAGACAGACCTTTAGCATTCCCCAGTCCACCTTCTCTTCGACTCGGTGGATCACCTGTCACGCGGAATCCGTCAATTGCAGGTTTAACAGGTCCTAAACAACCTTACAAGCTTTCACCTTGCCAACTTGGCACGAATTGGTACTTTAAAGGAATAGGCATTCTTTCTGAGCGCGGGCGACAATGGATTACCTATGGATCCGGTGAAAGAGTCTTTCTCGAAAACTTTGACATTTTTGCCAATCCAATTGGTATCATTCCTCCTCTGAGCCCTCCTGATCAAGCGAGGGCTTTACCAGCCAAGGATGTAATGCGACATATCGTTGATGCGTTCTTCAAGGCCAAGACGTCTACCGTTTTTCCTATCCTGGAGAGAAGTCTTTTTCAGGATACTATTGATCGGGCTTATGATGAGGTTGATCTTGGAAAACGAGCGCCTGCTGAGGCGTGTTTATGGGCTCTTACTGCGCTTGTCATGAGGACTACTGATCTTCAGCAATTTGGTCTGGGATTGGAGATTAGAGATTGTTTGTATGAGGCTACGCGTTTGTTGACGCTGAACAATGGGAATACAAACTTGGATAGTTTGCAGGGCACTCTTCTTCTGGTAAGTCGTCTCAAAATGAGATTTTGGATCATACTAACGTTCATCAGTGGGCTCTTAAAAAAATGAGAGGACAATGCCGTGAAGCCTCCGTCACATTCACAAGCGCATGCCGCATGGTCTGCGATCTAGGCGGCCACTTCCCTCTCTCCCGTCTCGCCATTCTCCCCCAACACAGTCCAACATTCGACCACCAAACCCGCCTTCACATCCGGCGACTATTCTGGATCTGCTACTGCTTTGACAAGGACATGTCTCTCCGCACCGACAAACCACCCCTCTTATCATCAGATTACTGCGATGTGAACGACTCAGAAGAACCGCCATGGTACAATCAATCTCGCGACATGAATCTCGCCAAGATCAAGGAGAACGCTGTTAAAATGCTGTGTTCGCCTCGGGCTTTCAAGTATAATGAGGGTCAACTACTTGCGCGCGTGAGAGAATTGGACGATGAACTTGAAGAGTGGCGCTTATCAGTTGATCTTCGCTATCGACCGCGTCTGTCTATTTTATCCGATTTATCCTTCTCAATGTCATCAAACATGAGTCTCGAAGATCGAACCTATCTTATCAATCTTCAACTCGACTACCTCTTCACCATAATCAACATCCACACACTTGTCCGCAAATGCGGCGACTTGGAAGAAAACCTCCCCGACGACCTCCACAGTGTCGTGCACTCCAGCGCCGATCTCTCCATCGAAGCATCACGTTCAATCTTCCGCATCCTCGACACAGTCGTTGATTTTTGGAAAGAAGATTCCGTGTACATCGTTTCTCATTTTGCGCCCATGGCAGCTATGCCGCTGTTCATGAACATTCTTATCCACCCGCTAGGCAACACTGCGGATAGTGATTTGCAGATCTTATCATCGATAAGTAACATCACTCGTAAAATACCGGCGGAACGGTTGCCTATGGAGGAGATTGAGGGGATCAGGGAGATTAGTGAGTTTGTTATGGAGCTTGTGAGATTGAGTCATAGTGCGGCTTGGAAGGTTAAACGGGGAGAACGAGAGCATGATCTTGATATTATTCATAGCTAGGTGTAAAATTGTATTTTTAGTTAAGTAAACTGACCTTTCCTGCTGCGAGTGTGACGAACGCTTTTGTGAGAAGTGTAGTGTCCATGGTGGCTAGTCTGTTAGTTTGTGCAACTCGTCGATAGGATTGAATTTCCCAATCGTATAATTCCTTGCACAAACCGTGAGGTCCGTAAGCACAGTATGCCGTAGATGCGGTTGGCCATGGCTTTTCCATGTTGACAAACTTAATCCAAGCCTCGCGCATTTCGACTCCAACCCTCTGAGCCCCAGGTGCAAAGCTTAGGTCAAGACCGTTGAAGAGCAAGACTAAATCTACAGCATGATGAGCTCCAGTAGAAGGCTGCCATGGGTTGGCTTCGTCAATGAGACATCTGTAGACGGGCTTTCCCGCTTCTTTCCAAAGTTCTTCCAGACGATGAATCGGAAGTAGAAATCTGAGATCATTAATGAAATCCAATGCCCCGGTTTTGCAGGATGAAGGTCTGTCTGGGTAAATTTGATAGAGCTTCTTGAGCTCCTCACTGTGTTCACCAGCAGCATCGAACGCGCTCACAATGTCACTGCGATCCATTCCCAAAATACCGTTTTGCCAGATAACAGCCTAAATCGTCAACATGAGCATGAATTGATCATGGACTGCAGGGTAACTCACCTCCTTCTGGACATCACTAAGCATCAAAGCCCCAACATTCCCAGTGCTTATCTCCCAACCCTCAAACCTGTCTTCCCATTCGAGGAAAAACGATCCCAGACCTGCTCGTTTCACTCCTTCCACCACATCGGTAACAGTTGCATTCTCTAAAGTCAAGGTAACATCCATGTCTCGCAACTGTTTCGAAACACTTTCGCGGACGTTTGAAACGGCCGTCGGTGGCTGGGGAGGAGACAGGTAGAAGGATCCGGATGATAAAATAAACTGGTTTGCTGGGGCGCGGGTTACGAGATGAGCGTGGGTGTAGACTGCCCCTGCGCTTTCGCCTGCTAACGTGACTTTTTGCTGGGATTTGTTAGTAAATGTTTGAGTGAGGAGAGGTGAGAGGGATTACTGGGTCGCCGTTGAAACCTGCTATGTGTTCTTGAATCCAGTGCAAGGCTAGTTCTTGGTCGCGTAGGGCTAGGTTTGGTGGTCCGGACTTGGAACCGAGGGCGAAGACGTTGAGACGGTATTGGAGGGATACTGCGATGATTGGGGTACCGAAACGTATTGAATCGGCCACAATTGTCGTCATATCTGCGTAAACAGTCTGTCAGCCGTGTTCACAAGGCCATGCATGTTTCATCTAGGATAGATAGATCAGACCATACATACCGCAAATGCCAGATGCAGCGCTTCCAAACGTCACAGCCTGAGATCCTCCTGCACCTATGATTAGCCACTTCAGCAAACGGGAAGCAACATGAACTATACCATGAATCCACACGAATACAGGGAGCCTCTTTGAGCCGTCCGTAAAACCAAGGCTGGGCATGGTTACATCCAGATTGGTGCACTTGAACTCATCTTCAGGCTCATGTGGAAACTCATGCTCGGGCGGTATGCGTAACAAATGACCGACATCGATGTGAACTTGAGGACATCGCGGACTATTCCATCAATTTTCAATACTTCTGAGAGTCTGTATGAGATAGGCATACCCATATGCGGTGCAGTCCAGCTCTTGAGGGTACTCGCTGATCTTCTCGGCAGCTGCAAAACGACGCGGTAGATGGCCGTACGGAATTCCCCGAAATTGAGTTACTCCACCATTGTCAATTCCCCTGAGTGTTGCACCTAATGAGTGATGTTTGAGAGTTGCGGTCATCTTATAAATATGGTGAATGATCTCTGACAACGAAGCTGTGAGGTCGATGTCAAGGATTTGCCGAGCGAATGAGGGGAAGAGCGATTATCTCCACTTCCGCAGTGACGAGCCCATCCAGTCTCATTACAAGTACCACTTTCATTGTTCTCTACCAACATTTATCTGATGAGAAACTCTGGACAGCGGAGAAGAAATAATGCTAAAGTGATTCCTTTACCAAACCAATGAGAGGGTTGTCGTTAAGCGTTGCGTTGACTTATGGTCCCGGCGTCCCTACTCATATGTGCCAATTGAAGAAATGGTAAGTAGGTATTGTACAATTCTATGGATCTGCTAATAAAACTTAAAAACGCTTTGAGTAACTCGTCTTAGGCTTCGCCGCCTCTTCATCTACCTGGACAACATACTCCTTCGTCACCATAATCTCTCCAGCACCCGCCCCAACTCCCCAATCGTGACGATGATCAGCTGGTAGACCACCAACAGCCTGCGCGACATTATCAGACCTCATATTCGCATGTGAACTCCTTTGCCCTTTATTCCCGCTTTCCACTGATGCATCATCGAGACTAATCTGCCCATCATTCGCGACAATATGATCCTTCGATCCCCAAACTGTGTCGCCCAGTTCCGTCTCGTCAGGGCGCGATTTGGAGTGAACTTTGTTTCTGTAATCCTCTAGCTTGTACCCTTGACTGTCGCCTAGTCCCGTGGTCTTGGTGCCAGACTTGGATGCAGAGACGGTCTTCTCGACGAGTTGTTTGAGGAGGGGGTATACCATGGGTAGGTTTGTGAGAACGAAACTGACGAAGGATTCGCGGACGGACCAGTATCCTGACTGTGCTGGATCGGTGTTTCCTTTCTATTGGAGTGTTAGTATAGGAACGGGATAATCGTGAAAATAGCTTACGGTGAGAATGGAGACTGCTCTCAGGATGCCAAAGATCATTTCTAAGAGTGCGCCGCTGAACATGACCATGATCACAATCTTCTTGCGCCATGGCATTCTAGCCTTCCAGATCATCTGCGTCGATGTGTTAGTAAATAGTAACCAAGATTGAAAGCGGAGTACTTACGGGAAGAGGAATTGACATGAGATAGAAATCGGTAATGGTGTTCATGGCCATGACATAAATGGTCTGGATATACGTAATGGCTGGCAGGCATGAGTCTAGAAAAGTCTGTAAGTATTAGTTCGTTGCTATTGGAAGAGGTGTCTTACTTTGCGGCTCGGGATCAATCTGCCATTGCTTCTCAAATGGTATACACTTAAGAAAGGCCACGAGGAAGCAGGAGATGTACGTCACAGGGATGATGACAGCGCCCCATCGCGCATATCGCTTTGCGGAAGCGACACCCTCACTGCACAATGTCAGTTATCAGGCAAACGCCCCCGAGGAGCGCCAATGTACTTACGTGAGTCGAAGGTAGTAAATGACCCAATATCCCTTCAGCAACCACAGCAGTGTCATGTAAAGCAAGAGTCCAATGACATGTGTCTTTGACCCATTGATTCTCAACGCCCATTCCGGACCATCCGGATCATCTCTCAATGCTTGGCGCTGTGCCGGTGTTATACCATTGTTCGCGAGGCCTTTCCAATACGCGACGACGAAATAGGCTGCTACTGATTCGGCGGTATATACTAGCTGGGAAGCACATCAAGTTAGCATATCGAACTTTCACTGCAGTAGTGCTTGGGCAAAGCTTACTGTCGCTAATAGCATAAGAACATCATCCCACTGGAATCTGCGACCGAAGGAAGAGAATTGGCTGTAATAACGGAGTCCGACGATGAAATAAGCAGCTCCTTGAAGACCCCATACCTCTTGGATGAAGGCGTTTGCGGCTGCTTGTTGTTCAGCTGGGGTCGCCATTGTTTGCTGCCAAGACTCGACGAGGAAGGTTCGGGGTGGAAGCGAGAACCCGACAGAACGGATGGCGCATTATATACATCCTTCTTGCATTCTGCAGTCATCTTCTGTTTACATGACTACCTAGGATGCTTTCTTCTGCGGACTCTCCTGGATCCGGGAGATCACTTCCAGGGCCCAATGTGAAGCTTGTTCGCCATAAAGGGGACTGCCAGTAAAAGAAAAAAGGAATCTGCTTCATTTCTCGACGCTCGTTGGTCGCACAGATTCCCTTCGGGGAAAGCGACTCGACCAGTAAATATGTGATAAGTGACCTCAAAACTTCGGTTCGAGAAGCCCTTGTTGGTTCTTGGAGCCTTGTGAGACATGTCATTTCTGATGAAGACTTGGGTGGAGTTTCAGCCCCAGTCGCCTCTGCCAGTCTGAATTGACTTATCAACTTTGTGCACCCAATGGGATCGCTTCCACAAGAAATTCCCCTGATATAGATTCTGTGCTAATCATATCTCACCTACCAGTTCCATCAATTCCACTTTGCCTCCTGAAATCTGAGCCCAATGCCATGGTAGGCTCCTTAACGCCTCAGAGCTCGTATGTCAGCGCCGGGGACCTGTAGGATGACTTACCCTTGAGGAACTAACGTTGTTTTCTCATGTTGGTTCCAGCACCCAGGTCGAGACAACATGTCTGCAGATCCAACCAAGAATAGTAATTGCCCCCCACTAATGGAGCCGTTGGGCGGGAGCGGCTCGAAGCGAGGGGTTGAAGAAATTGACGTTACGAGCTAATAAACAGCTAATTGTTGGGTACGGCTTTTTTAATCTTGCAGTGATATCCGCTGCTTGAGTTGTCTTCAATCCAACGATCAATATTTTGGAGTCAAGATTCGGGCGTTGTCTCCGGAGACATGTTTGGTAGGTCTTTGCGCCAGACTCTCCAATCCTTGTAGGCCCTCGCCCCCGCGTCACCAGCAAGGCAATCCCTGTCGCAATTCTGAAGGCTTTCGCGATAAATGACAAGTCGTCCAAGTAGAGTAGAAAGCGTTGATCACCGGGGAATTGCGGCCGTATTTTACACGACGCCCGAGGCGAACGGCGGGCGTTGAGGCTAATAACGGCAACGGGCCAACTGAGACATCTGCGTACTGAACCCTGTATCTACGTTCCCAACAGCCAGGTTGAACTCAGTGAAGGAGAAACAGTCGAGTGGCAATTGGCAACCGTACTCATGAACATATGTGGATTGGATTAAAATGAGGCAAGATTGTTGGCTGCAGAGAAAACAACGCTTGGTTTGAGATTGTCGTGACAATTTCCCGAATTGACATTCTTGTCATAAATCACTTGCAGCAACCCTGGTCAGCTTTCCGCCTTCCTCTTTGGCACTGCATTGGAAATTCTTTTTCGCCCGGCGTCAGCGGAGGTTATTAACTTTGCTTTTTCCAGCTTGAAACTTCATTGCCGTTCGCCATTCCTCCACTTGATCCAAGGACAACGGTTGATACTAGTAAAATGGCGAATGAGAGCAAAGTCGATGTGTGAGTCTCACGTTGAGTAGTGCGGGGTTGTCTTGGAATGAAACATACTAACAACGTCGAAGATTGATCGTTGGCGCCGGCCCAGCTGGGTAAGCTGAATGTCTTACCTTTTAACGGATAGAAAGACTAATTGGCGTAGGTTGATGGCCGCGGCATGGATGGCCCACTGTGGTATCAACGCTCGTATCATCGACAAGCGAAACACTAAGATCTTCTGTGGTCAGGCCGACGGACTGCAATGCCGAAGCTTGGAGATCTTTGACAGCCTCGGCTTTGCAGACCGAGTCTGGAAAGAAGCGAACCATATGATTGAGGTATGTCGCCGTACAGATTGGTGACCGTCTTTAGACTAACTTCTTTGGTAGATTTGCATGTGGGTATGTAGATGAGATCCCATACCTGTGTTCAAGAGCTCACTAACAATACTAGAATCCTGGCCCAGATGGAATCATTCGTCGCTCGGATCGTATCCCTGATACCATCGTTGGCCTTTCTCGCTTCCAGCAAGTCGTCGTGCATCAAGGCCGCATCGAGCGCTTCTTTCTCGACAACATCAAGAAGTACTCCAAGGACCAAATCAAGGTGGAACGTGCAGTTCTACCAGAGGCCATCGACATCGACAAGTCCCAGCTTGACGATTCGGAAGCCTATCCTGTTACTGTCAAACTCCGTCACCTCACTGAAGAAGAGGCTACACCTCCCCAGCAAGCCACAGCTAGCAAGAACCAAGCTTCAGATGGTCTTTTCAGAAGTAATTTAATTTTCGACGATGAGGTTGACAATGACAGCGTCCTCCGTCAAGCCCAAGCTCGCGACGCAACAAGCGAAACAATCCACGCTAAATATGTCATTGGTTGTGATGGCGCTCGAAGTTGGGTTCGTAATCAGATTGGATTGGAGTTACAAGGTGAAGCAAGCGATATGATCTGGGGTGTCATGGACATCATCCCCAAGACTGACTTTCCCGACATTCGTATGCGCTGCGCCATTCACTCTGCCGAGAATGGTAGTCTTATGGTCATCCCGAGAGAGAACAAGCTTGTGAGACTATATATCCAGCTGAAAGAGGTTACGCCTGATACTTCTGGCCGCGCGGATAGATCCAAGATCACTCCGGATTTCATCTTCAAAGCAGCCCAGAAGATTATCAGCCCTTACAAATTGGACTATGAGTATTGTGATTGGTGGACTGCTTATCAGGTATGTTGTTGCACCAGATCACTGTACTGGAACTTGCTAACATTAGTTTATAGATTGGACAGCGAGTTGGCACCGCTTTCGACTCCCACGAGCGCATCTTCCTCGCCGGTGACGCCGTCCACACCCACTCTCCAAAGGCAGGCCAAGGCATGAACGTCTCCATGCAAGACTCCTACAATCTAGGCTGGAAGATCGCCCTCGTTGTAAAAGGTATCGCCAAGCCGGACATCCTCAAGACATACCAAAGCGAGAGACGCCGTGTAGCACAGGACCTAATCGAGTTCGACCATCGCTTCAGCCGTCTCTTCTCCGGTCGTCCAGCCAAGGATGTCATGGATGAAGAAGGTGTCAGTATGGAAGAGTTCAAAGATGCTTTTGAGAAGGGTAATATGTTTGCCTCGGGTCTGTCGGTGAACTACGGACCTAGTAATCTCGTTGCCAAGGCTGGCGATGCTTTGGCTCAGGCCGATGGTGCCAAGGTGGTTTCGCCTCCTGGTGTTTCTCTGACAGAGGCGAGTTTCAGCAAGAAACAGGCTATTGCGACTGGTATCCCTGTCGGAATGCGCTTCAACAGCTTTAAAGTGCTGAATCAGGCTTGTGCTCGTCCGTATCACTTTCAAGAGCGGTTGAAGGCGGATGGACGATTCCGTATCGTACTTTTCGCAGGAGATATTCTCGACCCGACACAAAAGTCTCGCGTTGAAGCTTTCTGCCAAGCCCTGGATGATCCCAGCAGCTTCTTACACAAAGTCACGCCCAAAGATGGAAAGGTCGACAGCGTCATCGAAGTTCTCACTATCCACTCTTCCAAGCGCTGGGACACGGATATTATTCGTGACTTCCCCTCCATCCTTCGTCCATGGGACGAGCATACAGGTTACGACTACGAGAAGGTACATGTCGATGATGAGAGTTACCATGAGGGCTATGGAAATGCGTATGAGAACTACGGCGTGGACAAGAAGAGAGGCTGTGTTGTTGCTGTACGACCGGATCAGTATGTTGGATGGGTTGGAGAATTGGAAGAGTTTGAGGATTTGTCGGATTACTTCAAGGGCTGCTTGGTCATGAAGGACGAGGTGAATGGTCATTGAGTTCCGTAGTAGCTTGGCGATAACTGCTAGTTTACGAAATGAGGGATACGGTCGGCTTTGCGCTCTTTGGATCAATACCGAGGCAAAATATTAACTAGTAGTATTCGTCATCTTCGCCATTAGGGAAGAACTATCTCAAGAATGGCATAAAGTGAAAGATAACGACCTTGGAAGACCGGGATAATTCGGTCTTGGTGGATGCTGTTCTTCTCGTCGATTAAACTGACCTATAAGAACCCAGCTTTACATCGGCCTCAATTTTGCGGCCGAGAGATGGTCCGCAATACTACCTTAGCCTGCGATACTCCACAACCAGATTAACCCGAATCATGTTAATGCATCTGCCGATCGAACAAGCTTAAATCTTTATTTGTTAGTTTACCGGACATCGTCAACTTGTCTCGCGGGGTATACCCAAACTCCGGATATCTCTGTGGAGATACATCATGCTTGGCACGGCGATGGCGAAAGCGAGGGATATATAAACTCTCAGAAAGGCCTGTTCTTCTGGTCTTTCATTCAGATCAGGCTCTCCTCTTCTCAGCAATCATGAAGGTCTCGTCTAGTCTCAGTACGCTCCTCGCCCTTGGGCCTGCCCAGCAGGTTCTCGCAACCTCCGAGTCGCACTACAACCTCGTCAAACTCAATGGATATGGCAGCTTCTCCGGAACAACCATCAACAGCACCTTCACCAAGCAGGATCTTCCTGCTCCTGTTGACGCGTGGATGGGAATCGACTACTCCTTCCAGCCCTCTGGCAAGCGTCGCTTCACAGCAGCAGACTGGCCCAAGCCCTTCAAGGGTGTCAAGGCTGCCACAAGCTACGGAAAGCAATGCATCCAAGAAGTTGCTTCCAAGACTCCACTTGCCCAGCAGGATGAAGCATGTCTCAACTTCAATGTGTTCAGAACAAAGGGTGTGCCATTGAGCAAGAAGCTTCCTGTTCTGGTGTGGATCCACGGTGGCGCTTTCTTCTCCGGAAGTTGGGCCAGTTTTGACGGTGCAGCTTTTGCTGCAGCTTCCAAGGAGCCTATCGTCGTAGTGAGCTTCCACTACCGTGTTAACTCACTTGGATTCCTTCCATCAGAGCTTTTCCAAGAGGAAGGTCTTTCGAACCTCGGCATTCGAGACCAGCGACTCTTCCTAGAGTTCGTCCAGAAACACATTGGCGCTTTTGGAGGTGATAAGGATGCTGTTACTATCGGTGGTCGCTCTGCTGGTGGCCATTCCGTGGGTATTCACTACTTCCACAATTACGGCAAGGATACCGGCAAGCCCTTGTTTGCCGGAGCTATTCATCAATCTGGCTCCGTCACTTCCAGAGCGTTCCCCAATGTTACGTATCCTCTGTACAAGACACAATACGCTGAGTACTTGGAGGCCATTGGCTGCGACAACAAAAAGGGCAACAAAGCTACTCTCAAGTGCCTTCGTGAAGCAGATATCGGTAGCATCAGGAACATCAGCACCAAGATCTTCTACGACTACAACCAAGCGGTAACCTGGCCTTTCCAACCCGTCCACGGCGGACCACTGTTCGAGAAGCCCGGTTCTCAATCTGGTTACGATGGAACATTCTTCCATGTTCCCACAATCACTTCCAACACCAACGACGAGGCCAAGTTCTACATGCCCGGTGATCTTGAGACCGACGAGGACTTCCTGGACTATCTCCACAATGGTTCACCAAATCTGACGAAGAAGGAGCTTTCCGAGCTGAGCGCTCTATATCCCGATCCCGCAACGAACCCTGACTCACCGTTCGCCAACTCTCCCAACAGCACACAATACGACCGTATTTCAGCAGCATGGGGTGACTACGCCTACATCTGCCCCGGCCAAGAAACCGCCTATCGAGCATCCATCGCCGGCGTCCCAACATGGAAAGTCCGTTTCAACACAAACAACAGCTATCCCGCCTGGCAGGGCATTCCTCATACCGCAGACACAGCCTACACTTGGGATGAGTCCACTACGCAGTATCCCGAGATCAGTCATATTTATCATGGTTATCTGGCTAGTTTTGTCACGGCTGGTGACCCAAACACTCATAGATATCCTGGAAGTCCTGAGTGGGCTGCGTATGACGGTGATGCCGAGGAGGGTGCTTTGCAGCTTGTTATTCAACCGGACGGTACAAAGGTTGAGAAGGATGATATTAGGAAGGAGGCTTGTCTTTGGTGGAGAAATCCTGAGAGAGCTGGTAGACTGAACAAGTAAGCTGGAAAGTAGCTAGACGTTTTCAACTGTCTCAAAAGACAAAATATCATTCTTGTTAAATAGTAAGATCAACTGCGAACATATTTTATCAGTTCTATATGCGTGAACGGTAACGACTGACTCCTCTTGTCTAACCATCCTCTAAGCCTTAGCCGCCTCAACAAAGCCCTGACTGAATGCATAATCGTTGTACCCCATCTCACTCCTAGCAGCGTAAAAGAACTCCCTCTTATAAGGCGTCAGCTGTACCCCATTCTTAACACGATAAACCAAATCTGGGTTCGAAATGAACCATCGTCCAAAAGCAACCACAACATCCCACTTCTTGTACCTCCCATCAACAGCCTCAGAAACATTCTCAGGTAAATATCCACCACCGACAATAACAGGAGACTGGTTATCCCACATCTCAAGAAAATACTCAAGACTAGGCTTTTCATCTCCCCAAGGGTTGACCTTGTCGCTTTCGAATTTGTGGAGAGTCATGTCCAAATGGGCAGGATTGGCACGGGGTTCGACGAATGAGATGTATGCTAGTTTATAGCCAGCTTTCTTGAGTTCGTTGATGATGTAGCCGAATTGGGCCCATGGATTGGATGTATAAGCTGCTTGGAATGTTGCGAAGGGGCTAATGCGAAGGGCTGTTCGTTCAGCGCCGATTTCTTCGGTGACTGCTTTGACGATTTCGAGCAGGAAACGAGCGCGGTTCTCGATTGAGCCGCCCCATTTGTCGGTTCTGTTGTTGATACTTTCGCTGGTGAACTGATCAATCAGATATCTGGGCGCACCATTAGTAACCTGCAGTATTCTCGAGGGTAAATGTTCTTACCCATGGCATGCATGAATCTCAACACCATCACCGCCCGCGTCAACAACATTCCTAGCAGCCTGTCTAAACTCATCAATCTTTCCCCAAATCTCCTCCTCACTCAACGCCTCCGGTTTTACAGGATATCCCTCCATAGCAAGATCACTACTAGAAGAATACTTCAACCCACGACTCTTCAGATAACTCGGATCGCCCGCTCTTCCAAGATCCCAGATCTGCATAAACATGTAGCTTCCCTTCTCATGCACAGCTTCAAAGACTTTCTTCCAGTGCTGCATCTGGTCGGTGCTCGAGATACCGGGCGTGCTGGCGGCTGCTTCGGCGGTGGGGGATATGCCAGTTGCTTCACTGATGATGAGTGTTCCTGGGACGCTGGCGCGGTCGGAGTAGTATTTTGTTACGGAGGGGAGTGGGAGGTGGGATTCGTCGTTCCGGAGACGGGTCATTGGGGCGAGGGCGAGGCGGTGGGAAAGGGTGATGTTGCCCAGTTTGAGGGGCTGCCAGACTTTGGATTCGGTGGACATTGTTGCGGCTGTTGGTTGGATGTATCTTTCTCAAGACTTTTTATTGAAGTGTAGAATGTTAGATGATGTGATGCTGCTTGGTTTTAAGAGAACCGATATTTGAAGCCATCACGTCTTTAAATATCATGTCTTTTGGATAATGGCCTTCTTTGACATGATTGATTTCTAAGCTTATCTCTAACTACTAATCGTGTTGGATTCCTTCGTGATCATTTTCGTCAAAATATTCCATTCCGTGGTGTTTCCAAAACGCTGTTGCGATATCCAGCATCCCTGTGTGAGACTCCACGGTGATCCGTGATGAGAGAATAGTGGGGGGCAACGCCGTGGAACATCGCCGTGGAGTCAAGATGGGAGATAAGATAACACTTTTGGGGGCCAACATGCTTAAAAATTCGGACGATGGACAAATCTCACCGCAGATAATATTAGATGTTGACTGTTTGGGCTAGTCAGATTTGGCATCTGTCATGTTGTTTAAGCTTATGTTTACAAATGCCGTGGGTCTTGAGGTTCATGAGCGCTACAGTGGATGCATGTATTGTTTGTCAGGGCCTACGTCTCGTTGTCTAGGTACTTATCATCTCACAGATGTTGAGGCATATTCCAAATTACAGATTCTATATACTATCTGGCACCTTATCCTCTCATTCTGCATCTCGTTCAATCTTCTACCCTGTTCTATTACTCCAATTCCTATATTCATAGCCACCACTCTTATGGAATCATCTCATTCCCAGACCTAATCACTCCTCTTGTGATAACACAAAACCCAACCAAAGTCAACAGGATTGGTAGCAATAAGCGCAGGCTTCTCATACCCAAACTCAGTACTACCAAACTGGACACCGTACTTGTCCTTGTACCGCTGGCACACAATATCCTTGACATCAGGTGAAGGGATGTCAGGAATGTTGACGCCGAGACTGATGAGGCGTAGCTCGGTGACTGCGTAGTTGAGAGTAGTCAGCTGCGCGAGGGGAATGCGGACAGGTTGCTGGCTGTGGTCCGCGGCGTTGACGACCATGATGTTGGCGTAGGCAGTGGGGGCTTGGCGAGCTGTTGGTTGGGCTGTTGCTGCTGAGGTGAGAAGCGCGACTGCGCTTGTGATGGTGGCGAAGTGCATGATTGCGTTGGGTTTTATCTTAGTAGCTTGGTTGATTGTATGAGAGGTGAATTGAGATGCCCTTCCAAAGACAGGATATCAGAGAATATTCGACCTCTTATACCTCTCCTTTCGTGGTACAGCTAATTTCCACATTAGCATTCCCACACGTCAATCCTCTAATAATAGCAAATCCAGCCTTGGCCTACTGCCGTGTGACGCGCCCATAAGCACTTGTAAAATTTACGAGGCCTGCAGAGAATCCTTACACGTAGTCCTTGGACCAGTCAGAGGTGCATGAGACAGATGAGTAAGCTGTCGATCATGAGATAATTTCCTCTTGGGAGGAGACAACGTGATGTGACTGGTCGAAGTGTATGGGGAGATTTGCTTGTTCCTATGGAACGTAACTTCACTTTTCTCGTGTTAATTGCTTAGTGACAGAACTTCGTGGTTCTAGTGGCTGCGGATGGCTTGGCTGATCTTGCGATTGCGCTGGGTATATCCTGATCTGGTGATCGCCATGATATACCGGGCGCAGTCCTAGATCTTAGTAGAGCATGAGATCTGAGTTATCAGGATATATGCCGGGTTCTCCGGATTTCATTCACCAACACTCCACGCGTCCAGCAGATTCGGAGGCCGCAGTTCTCGGTGAGAAATATTGATCTCGTGTCGGATACTCATGCGTTCAAACCCCACATAGAAATCTCCGTCTGGCTCTGAAGGATATTGGCGGCCGGTGGTTGAGCGTGTTTTCTCAAGGAGGTCAAAATGAGATATAAGAGATGAAAGTTGGAATTGTCTTTGCTCAGGCTAGGTCCTTCCGATCTATAGTATGACAGCTTCTTTGAGCTTACCATTTGGTCCCGTCTTCACAGACCAACAGCCGATCGAACAGCGTCAATCAGAATATTGTTGTAATCACCACCAGCCTCGTAAGTAGCAAACCCACCAAGCTTGTGCTGAACAACAAACTTGCCCTTCTCAGCAAAAGATCTCGCATTATCATAACTGACATAAATCTCCTTCTTGGCATCATAAAGGAAAGGCTATCAATCTCGTCAGTAATCATATTCCTCACGCTGAATAAGCTAAACGTACCGTCTTACTGCACTTATCCCAAGTATAAGCAATACCAGGCGCAGGGTTACCCTTGGTATCGAGAAACTTGGCTTCCTCAATCATGCTCCAGAAGGGATAAGTTCCACTGGGAGGAGAAGCGTTACCGCAGTCGTCGATGCGAGGATCGTTGTCCCAGCTGCTTCCTTGGAAGCGATCGGTGGAGTTCTGGGCGGGGTAGAGGTTCAGCTTCTTTTGCTTGTTGAATGCAGATGTGGCGTTGACTCTGAAGCCGTGAGCGTAGTTGGGTAGACCGAGGACGATTTGGGAGGCGGGAATGCCAGCGCCTGTCCACTTGGCGACGGCTTCATCGCCTGCACCCATGGTGTTGCGCTCGTCGCAGGAGCGAGAAAGAGCGGCGTTGGGACCAGCGACAGGAGCCCAAGCACCGTAGAGATCGTAGTTCTACAATTGTCAGCATGCCTCAGGTTGAGAAGCTCGTGTAACGTACCATGATCATGATGTAATCCAAAACATCAGCAAACCCTCCGAGATCTGTCGAAACAGTTCCATTCTTATCATTCCAAGGAAACAGAGATCCAGCAGCTGTGAGAAACATCTCCTTACCAACAGGGTCCTTCCTCAACTCCTGCAGAAATTCCAAAAAGTTGGCCGTATCATCCTTGTTGATGACATTACATCCAAGACCCTGCTTATTAGGATACTCCCAATCAAAATCCAACCCATCAAGCTCATGCTTCTTGACAAAGTCGACACAAGTCTTGACGAACGCAGTGCGGTTCTTTTCGTTGGCGAAGTTGCTCGAGAAGTACTTGCTTCCGGTCCATCCGCCGATAGACACCAAAGCTTTGACGTTGTTTGCCTTGGCGGCAGTCACAAAGCAGGGGATGTCCTGGGGTTGAGATTTGGAGATGTCGAGACTGCCGTCGGAGGCGGTTTCGGCGAAGGCGTATTTTGCGTCGGTGAATTTATCCCATGGCATGGATGAGACGGGGAAACCTCTGTTGGCGTGGAAGCCGGCGAAGTAAGTCGAAGCGACGAGACCTGAGCTTGCAGCATCAACATTGCTGGTCAGGCTCAGAAGGCCCACCAGCGAAGCGGATAGAGATTTGATAGTCAACATTTTAAGAAAAAAGAAAAGTAAAGAATGTATAAGTTGAGTTGAAAGAGTGAATTTGAATTGCAAAATAACAAACCATGAAATGTATGACGAGATCTGTGCAACTATATATCCCCTCTTCACTGCCACTGCAATAGACTTTCAAATCGTACCATCCAGCATTAACTGCCGTAAATTAGAATTTGTTCACGCCCGTTGTGACGCGTTTCCATTGCATCCGTGCGGCAGTTGAGAAGATCATCTCTTTTGGTTTCGACTAGGGAATAGCCTAAAGTTTAAAAATGCAGGGCTCTCCGCTTCGAGAATGTCCTGTCATTTCCACATCGCCTTGTTCTCGGACAATGTTTCAGCCTGGACTTTATCGTCAGCGCGGTGGAAGTTGGAATGTTTCGTCTTCCTGTTGGTGCGTTAATTAAGGGATATACGTCATTGAAGCTTATCATAAACATTGATGTTTGGTGTTCGGATACCGGATAGATGGAATTTTATTGTCAACCCCTGTACCCTGCTGGTTTCTTCCTAAATGCTACCATGGCCTGCAAACTTTGTGTTCAGGCGCCGATTCATCCGACGCGTTAATTACTTCGGGCCTTCAAAAGAATGATCGTCGTCGGCCTTTTTCTGCCCGTTGTGCTATGACGGCTTCGCTAGAGTAAGCCCATTTGGGTCACTGTTGGCGACGTTTCAGATGTTTTGAAGCACGCACACACATTCAGCCGCCACGAAATTGAGCGTCCAGCTTGTAGCTGACGCTATTATCAGCTCGGTTAGTGCCGAACTGCCGCTGAATAATCTGCATCCAGCATGTCTCTGACCCAAAGACACGGTCGTGCTTGGCATTTGTTTCTGAGCTACGAGCGTATTTATCACAACGTATTTAACAGGCGACATGAACATGAGAATATGAAACAATTGACCGGATGAATCCCGTCTGGCTGGCCGTGTTTCATGCCACGATGTATCCATGATCTGGTTAAGCATTGTGAGTGTGCTGCCAGTGGTGGAGTCTTGTCGCATGCTCCAGTGACGATGTCACATATCATTACGCCCAACCATATTGGAAGACTCGCAAAAGCTCCTATTAATTCTGTTGAATGATTCTCAAACGAGTCTAACATATGCAACTTCCTCCCAGAGACACCGAGATACGTAAATGATGCGCCCTCGTGATGCATACCAGGTCATTCTTCACTCCCTTAGGGTAGCCACACTAGCGCGTCAAACTCTTTAGGCAAGCTCGGGATCTCTTTCCTCATCCACTTATCACCAATACTCTCCCCACACGCTAACCATCGGCCAATCTCAACTGTCTTATCGTCATCAGCGACGATAACCGTCTTGCCCATGGAGTAACCCCAACCGTGTCTATCTGGGGAAATGGGCCTTGCTTCGGGTTCACTATCTTTGTTGATGCTCCTTTCGGACCATCCGGAGTAGTGTTATGACGGCTGAGCACGGCATTGACTGATAGGAGTTGTCTATACTCTTTGGGATATGACATGTTCTGGAACAGTTCCCGATATGATGAGCAGTCATGTCATGATGGTAGTAACTAAAATGGAAAGAATGATAGAAGCAAAGGAGTAACAGTTTCCGATCGAATTGGATATATAAAGTGTTTTGGGGACGGCTTGAGTTCAAACATCATCACTCAATCATCTCAAGCAATAACAACTACTTCTCTATCTTCATCACTACTCCAAACCACCCCCAACACATCATCACAATGGCCGCTGTCAACCAAGACACCCTTGACATGTCCCTGTTCTTCGGAACACCCTCACAAAAGCAAGACTTCTGCGACTCCCTCCTCCGCCTCCTCAAGAAGCGCGGCGGCGTAAAGCTCATCAACCACAGCATTCCCTCCCAAGACATCCATGAACTCTTCCGCCAAACAAAGCGCTTCTTCTCCCTACCCCTGGAAACAAAGATGATCGCAAAGCACCCTCCCCAAGCCAACCCCAACCGCGGCTACTCCTTCGTCGGCCAAGAAAACGTCGCCAACATTAGTGGTTACGAAAAGGGGCTTGGACCCCTGACTACTCGTGATATCAAGGAGACTGTCGACTTTGGTTCTGCTACAGATGAGCTTGTGGATAATCTTTGGGTTCCTGAGCAGGATTTGCCGGGCTTTAGGAAGTTTATGGAGGAGTTTTATGAGAAGGCTTTCAAGACCGAGATGCAGCTTCTTGAGGCTCTTGCTATCGCTCTTGGTGTTTCGCCTGAGCATCTCAAGTCTTTGCATAACCGTGCAGAGAACGAGTTCCGTATTCTGCACTACCCTGCTGTCCCCGCTTCAGAACTCGCCGACGGAAGCGCCACACGTATCGCTGAGCACACTGACTTTGGCACCATCACCATGCTCTTCCAAGACTCCGTCGGCGGTCTTCAAGTCGAGGACCAAGAAAACCTCGGCACCTTCAACAACGTTGAGTCTGCCGCTCCCACCGATATCATCCTCAACATCGGTGATTCACTGCAGCGATTGACGAATGACACTTTCAAGGCTGCTTGTCACCGTGTGACTTACCCTCCTTCTATCAAGGCTGGTGATGGCGAGCAGGTTATTCCTGAGCGATATTCTATTGCTTACTTTGCTAAGCCTAACCGTAGCGCTTCACTGTTTCCTCTCAAGGAGTTTATTGAGGAGGGTGTGCCTTGCAAGTATGAGGATATTACGGCTTGGGATTGGAACAATAAGCGAATTGAGAAGTTGTTTTCTCCTGAGGCTAAGGCTTAGATAAAATTGTGGTAGATTGTTATTAGCATGGAGGAGTTTAATTGATTTCGATTACATTTAACGACTCTGTCTCTGTTCACTGATGTATACATTTCTCACTAGTGCTTTGACGAGCATGATGCCATTCACACCTCTAGGCGATCTTAGACAACCACAACTTGGTTCACCGATGGTTCTTCTTGTTACAGACCTTGCCTGAAATAAAAGATTAACCTCTATCAACTATTCTCAACGACTTCAAACAGAAAAGCACCACTTACCAAGTTTGTTCGTTATCCAGATCATTCGTAAGATTTCTGACTCAGTAACACCTTCATCTTCACAATACCCACAATCAAAACACCCCAATTGACGCCCTTTTACATGTCATGTCAAAATTTCCCCACAGAATAAGACACGATACCATTCTACGACTCCATAACACAGCAACAAAAACATGGAGAGAACCCGCCCTAGAACGTCCTAGTCCCAATATTACCAAGCCTCCATCTCCAATTGGTTAACTCATCGGCTGCCCCGAAAGATAAGCCCCAGCCCAAAAGGAAGGAGATCCCGACCGTACTTTCCTTAACCGTTTTAAAGTAGAACGAGCACCCAGGTCTGCCTTCCCCATTCGATTTCTACGTCAATTTACTCGTACAGATTGGGTTTCTCAGTATGGGCACTTCAAGACGCACGCACTCTTTTGGCGGATGCAAGACCTGTCGAAAAAGGCATCTCAAATGCGATCAGTCCCTCCCACGCTGCAAACGATGTCGTCAGGCTGGTTTGACGTGTGAAGGTTTTACGCCTGCGCTTAGATGGTTGATTTCTACGGGGAGGGAAGTTTATGATAGACAACCGCCGCAGACAGCGGAAGTTGGGGCTGAACAGTATTCCAGACGGCATTTGTTCACTGGTGAGCGTTCCCTGTCTTTGTGTATGTGGGGATTTGAGCTGACCTTTGCAGAGGCGGATAGAGAGCTCATGAGCAATGCGCTCCTCACCAATGTCCCGTCTACAGTTACAGCAGCTCTGAATCAAATCGATGAAGAGTCAAAAGGCCTTGATGATGCAGTGAGTATCTGCGAAGTCGGACCTTTTCAGGTGTTCAAGTTTGAGTCAGCCCAGACTATCTCAGACCATGTCTCGTTCAATGATATGGAGCTTGACAGTTTGAGTGAACCTCAGACACAAGCATTCTCCGAGCCCGTTGATAATATCTCGGATGCGATGGTTGATCAGACTATCGTTCCCAATGACTTCTCAACCACGTCACTGGACTTTTTGCATTGGGGTGATTTATTCACATGGGATGTCAGTGTGCTGGATAATCCTCCTCAAATACCCTACGAGAACTTCGATACACTACCAATGTGGCCAAACGAATCATTTTCTGAATCTTTGGACACCATGATTCCATTTGAAGATGACGTTGCTTGGCCGCAGCTGGATCTCATGATCGATGCACCACTCCTCCTAAAGCACTTCAACGACGACGTCATCAGCCAAATGGGTTCTCTACCCATTAACGAAAAGTCCGCTTGGAAGACACTGCATTATCCTTCAGCTATCATGACGCTCAGCGAGTTGACGATGTTGGATGTGAACAAGGATCAGATTAAGCGTGCTAATCTCTCTACATTTTACGCTCTCATCGCTGTGTCTTCATTCCATCTCTCACTAAATTCGATTACTTTTCCGAGTCTTGCACGGGCGGGAGATCATTGGAAGTCGTTGTCAAGTCGGACATATGAAGCTGCCAAGCAGCATCTGAAAGTCAGTCTTGAGAAGGAATCGCAGCCAGGACCGCATAAGGCGAAGTACAAGGAGCAGTTGATGGGTATAAGCGCCGTCTTGGCAACAGCAGTGAGTAAACACCTCAGACTACATCACGGGCATGGACTTACGTTGCGCAGCTTCTTTCAGGCAACGAAACAGATACCCGCTGGTGTCTCACGGAGATGGAACGTCTAATAAGCTGGCGCGGCCTCACAAAACCCAGCATCTCCCGTCGCGCCCGTCTTCTCCACAACATCTACGCCTGGATGCGCATCGTCTCCGAAAGTCTAAACGTCTACCGCGACGAAAACCACGCGATAGAAACACCCTTCACCCTCCCTAACACGACCAACAAATCCGCTACCGTCCCCGTGCAATCCATCAACCCCGACATAACCCTCGACAACTTCCTCCATCTCGAACCCCGCAAAAAGGCACGTCGCGATATTAAGGATATTCATCTAGCGGATACGTCGCAGGATCATGAGAATATGTACATGCAGATTTATGGTGTGCCGGAGACGTGGCTTAGTCTTGTTTCGCAGATCACGAGACTTGCCAATGTGATGGATCGGTTGTCTGCGAGGAAGAAGAGTGATGCTGAAGCGCTTATGGCGCTGCAGCCTAGGGCTTCTTATCTTGAGAATGCAGTGTGTCTGTTTCGCTCAAGACACAACGTGGAATCACCAGAAAGTCCAACAGCGCCCGGCGGAACACCACACATGCACATGGTCCGCGCCCTAGCCTCAGCCCTGGTAATATTCTTCTACCGCCGAATCCGCAACGTAAATCCCCTCGTTCTCCAAGACAGCGTAAACGACGTGGTCAATTCGTTACACGCGTTCGACGAAGCGCTAGAGAGGAATAACTTGCTAGGACCAGGAACGGCATGGCCTGCGTTTATCGCGGGGGCAGAAGCGAGAGGGCGACAGAGGATGGATATTGCGGAGTGGTTGGACAAGGGGTTTTCTAGGAGTGGGTTTGAGAGTTATCGGTCGAGTAAGGAGGTTTTGATGGAGGTTTGGAGGAGGAGGGATTGTGCGGAGGGGATGCCTAGTGGGGATGTTTGTACGTGGATGGAGGTTTGTAGGGATTTGCATCGGTGGCCGTTGGTTTCATGAGTTATGATTATGATAATGAAGTGATGAGATTGTCAATTGTGTCTTTTCTGCAGTGACCGGCTATGTGAATTGAAGCCTTACAGACGTGCATACGCTCTATCTGGTGATCGCCCTTCTCCGTGTGTAGATTGTCGCATCACCAGTTGTTCGAAGCGGTCTAACGGGGAATGTATCGCTTCGTTGCTGCCATCAGCTGCCAGCGAGAACAGGCGTGAAACGTAGCGACATGCGCTTGGCGGCTTGCCATCGCGATGGAGGGGCAGCGAGAGGGTCAGGTGTAGTCTCGGTGGCCATCGCTACGGTCCTGGGCAATAGGGATCTCCCAGACATTTGCCCTGCCATACAATGGCCAATCTGGCTAGCAGCCGTCAATCGCGACGTGTTGTAAAGCACAAATGCGATGCCCCAAGGGCCATGGATTATCACGACTCACGAGCATCCTACGTTGTGTTTGGATCACCCTACGCCGTGCTTTGTAGACCCTATTTCTGTTGTCGCTCCGCCTAGTTGTTCCGTTCGTGTGGTTTCTTGCTCAATGGGGAGGAGGGAGCGCAGGCGGCGTGTTTTGTCTGGGTTTGCGGCGTCGACAATTCGTCGGACCTCTCGGCGCGGGCGAGGGCATCGGGCTATCGAGGGTCTGGAGCACGAAGCAGCTTGTTTCTTAGTCGACGCGGGTGTCGCAACATCGCCGACCTCAGCTCGAGCCTGGAGACAAACGGAAAATCATCGTGCGCGTTCGGTTTGGATCGATCAGCGGCGGTATTGGAGCGTGCGACCGTCCATCGTGCCAGTCTAGTATTTGAAGCAAAGGATTGTGCTCTTGTCGCGCGTGCGGGTTCGAAGGCGCGGGCGCGGGCGCAAATCACGAATAGATGGAGAAGGGTTAAGCGAAAATGGGCTGGATGTCGAAAGTGTCGGCTACCGGGTGACGAATGGTCTTCACGGTCTGTTCAGTCGTGGTTGCGGTGATGAAGCTGATGTTGACTCGAGGACACTGGTGCGAGAAGAGTCGCTGGCTGCCCGGGCGATGACCCCGCCAAATATTCAGCACCTATTGCCAAGAGTGCCAATGGAACCCAAGCATGAAACCACACAG
The DNA here is from genome assembly GCA_004367485.1 of Fusarium citri. Taxonomy (NCBI): domain Eukaryota; kingdom Fungi; phylum Ascomycota; class Sordariomycetes; order Hypocreales; family Nectriaceae; genus Fusarium; species Fusarium citri. The sequence goes on from QHHH01000208.1 coordinate 39,097, forward strand.
TGATCCGCGTCCGTTAACCATGCAATTACTACGTAGTCGTGCATCGAGGCATTCCGTCCGCTCAATTGGAAGTCTTGCGACTTCTGATCTGACGCCATTGAGTTGTTGGAGGTTCACTCAGTAAAACTGGCTCTGCAAAAACAGCCCTGGAGCGCTACTGTCAATCAGCCTGGAGATCAATTCGCCAAGAGCAATATCCAACCCATCGCTTCACGAATAAATCTTGTAATTGTAATTTGTTATATTGGGTATCATTAAGTAGACATATAAAATTCCTGCTTTCCCTCTCGTTATACGTTCTCGCAGTATTTAACCGTCCCCTTGGACGTATCCGGTGATATTAAAGGCGGTATCGGCATTTGTATTGGCGCGCCCGCTGAAGATGGCAGACTCTGTAGATCGTAAAAGTCGCCCGGATTCGTAGCGTTCGAGGGAGATCGTTCGGGTCGGTCGTCGTGTTGTCGTTGTAGATCTTTTAGAAGAGCGTAGAAGAAGGGTGTGTTGGCGACGACGCATGCGCATAGAATCTCAATTGAAGCCCACTACAACAAGTCAGCTTCCTACTTCATTGCCTTGTATCGTGGGGGGTGTTTACCATTGATCGTGATCTTTGCGACACGGATTCGTTGAGAATAAGAGGCAGACGAAGAATTGTAATAGCGACAAGCACAGCACCCACACTAAACAAAAAGCCCAATTGTAATTTCTCCTTCAAATCAAGTCGAAGATGTCGCAGCATCGGAAAAGGAAGGATAATTAAGGCGACGTTGAGAACGATGTTGCAGACTGCCATGAGGATCAGATTGCCGACCGCGCGGTTGCATGCTACTTCTGAACTCGGAATTAGCGGTTGATTCGGTGGCGAATTCGGTGTCTTACTGCTATCGTCGTGATTGAGCGCCCACATCCTAGGGATAATTAATTAAAGGACAATTGGTGAGGAGGAATTGGAATGGACGTACAGTGATATTGGGCGACATTCTGCCAGGATGGTTATAAATACTGCGATGAACGTGGCGATGATGAACCACCAAAGCGCATCAGTGACAATCTTTCCCCAGCGAAAGACATCAATGAAACGAGAATAAAAAGCCAAAAGCCCCAGCTTCAAGCACCACAAACTAAACAACATCAGCATATAACCTCCCTCCAATTGATTGATTCGCATACAACAAAGCGTAGAATATTCTTGCGGGTATCAGCAACTTGTGCGAAAGTTCCCTCTCGGCATTAACCGCATCGCTGGTGCTCGGTTCGTAGGTATGATTCGGATTAAGCAAAAACGAATAAAGAATACAAAGCGCACGTCCGATGAGTGGTAGTATGGCAACGGTCATGTAAAAGTCGTCGATGCGCCAGCGACGATGGCATGTGCTGTGGATGTTGCATCGGATGAGGAGCCGATAGATGCAGCGGGCGATGATGAGGAGGGCGCATATGCTCGTCGAGGTGAGAGTTAGGACTGCGTCCGAGGACGATGCCATTCTGATACCGAATGGATCATCGTTGCCGGTCAAGGGGAAAGTTACGATGGTAGTAGAGGACGGGAGAATGGAAAGTTACAGGAGGGAGAGAGAGGATGGGGCGAATAATGTAGACGCGGGGGGATGGAGTCTGACCTGGATTATTTCGAGCCAAGGATCTGGGGTACACAGGCTGTCATCTCTACTGGTTAGAGGGTCTGTTGAGGCATCTAGCCTTGCTAGCGTAAGCGATAATTGACTTTAGCCGGACCGGACCAGCGCTTGTTCAACGGCTTCCAGGCTGAAGCTCTAGATATTCACTCAATTGACTTGCGATCAAGTGAGAGTTGGGTCGGCCAATCTCTGCTCAAGTGTCGGCAAACGAGTCCATGTCTTGCAGATCCCTGCACGTAACAAAGCGCATGCATGCAAAATTAGCTGCAGATATTTTTATTTTTTTTCTTCGGGAAAGAGAGGCTGGGAGATTTACAGTTTAATTACTCCGTGATTTGAAACTGGAAGGGCGTCATCCATCCTCTTCACTCATTCTGCTATTCTTATCTGACTTGACCCACGAATAATTGATGTTGTTATTGTTGATCACCAACAGTTGATGCTTGACGCAGGGACCGTGTGACGGTCAGAGTGATGATCACGGGTGGTAAGGCGATAAACGAAGCGTCGGATTCATTAGCTAGGCCGTGTGCACAGACTTTAGTCATGTTTTGCAGACGCCACATACATCAGGTAACTTATTACGGAAGACTATAGGGGGCACTAGCTCAAAAGTTATTTTATAGTAGGGCAACCCCCCCTGTAGGGCCCTATATATTACATTTATATTTATTTACTTTTTCAGTTTAAGTTTTTATAGGCCCCTTACATAAGCTAAAGTAGGCCCCTTAGGGTTATATAATAACATAATATATATTTCCTTGTAATCCTAGCTTTAGCTTTATTTTCTTTCTTTAAAATTAATATACCTTATAAGGTAAAAATTCCTTACTTTCCCTTACCTATATATACCTATAATAACCTCCTATAATCTAATAAATATATTTTTAGAATTATATACTCTTAATCTTTTATATAATACTATTTTTATTTCCCTATAACTACTTTACTTTACTTAATTTAGTACCTATACTATAGTACTTATATAAGTAATTTTTACTTTATATAAACTTATCCCTTACCTTATATATACCCTTA
>QHHH01000209.1:0-86833 GCA_004367485.1 Fusarium citri
CAGGCGGGCAGTCATTCAGATGTGCGGTAATTGACATAGGACACACGGGGGCGGGTTGGGGGTGGGGGGTGACAAGGGGGTCCTGGTCAGACTTGCTTGGTATCATGACGGGATAAAGATGTTTCTCTATCTAACTTATGTTTAAAACATCAAATCATTCGGGATCAAGGCAAGACGTGGAAAGTTAGCCTTGAACGCCACGTGCTAATTAGCAACGTCAGTCAACGTTACCAAGAGAATTCCAATCGTACCCACCTCACAAGTTCAAACCAACAGCTCAAGGGACACCGACAGACAGGCTCTGTCTAACACCCCAGAACCAACAAGAATCCTTCTGCGACTTACCCGGCTACTTGCCAAGTCGTTGGTTGTACCTGACATGTTGCACACAACTTGATCACATTTTTTCAACTGAAAGCGGCCGAAGCCGATGCATGAACAAGGAGACATGCAGCTTTTCGAGTCGTTGAAATTACCAACAGCTGTTTTCTGAGAAGGACTTCGGTGGCTAGAATCCTTCTGAGAAGCTCCTGCCTGAAGCAGCTTCTCAGATACGATATGGGAGACGAGGCAAGCAAGTGTCTAGTTGTAAGTAACGTGTGACTTTTTGGACCAAAGTTCGAACCACCTCGCTTAGGATATCCGGCATGATTACAGACGAATAATCGACATGGCAGCCCAGCGGCTTTTTGCTTCCACTTGAGTCTAACTCGACAGGCTCGGTTCTTAGTTACAAGCCGAGTCGTTTGTATCACAATATCAGTCCGTGCCGTTGAGCACTAAAGAGTGATGATATTCACATAACCAGACATGAGCAATAGTTCTTTTATAAAGGAGCCCAAATCCTACCTTTTCCAAGCTACAATATTGCTCTTCACCGCACAGTCTAGTCACTCTTTACTTTTACTCCCTACCTTCTTTGCAAAAATGCATTTCCAGCAAGTTGCCTGGCTTCTGTTCAGTGGCCTTCACTTGGCTTCTGGTGCGCCTCATGATCGACGTGGAACGGAGCCTACTCTTCCTTACGATGATAAGACTACCAAAGAGTGTACTTGGTGGCACGATAACAAAGATGCATCTTCTTGTCAGGATATCCTCGATGTTAATCACATTGACCTGAAGCAATTCAGACGCTGGGTATGCCCCTAGTCCAACCATTTTCCTTGAAGGCTTCTAATCTTATCATTCTTTAGAACCCATCCATCGGTCAGAACTGTCAACTCACAGTTGGTCGTTCCTACTGTGTTGAGGCTATGTTTGAGACTGGTGTAGACCCAGAGCCACAGCCGAGTAAAGTTCCAGTGACGACTAAGGCTCCCGCGCCTTCCCCTACTAAGCCCTCCAACGGTAAGATCTTCTTGGTTGAAGTGAACCCAATCGGAATACTAACAGCCAGATATAGGTGTCAAGACCCCCGACGCTATCCAGCCGGGAATGGTCGATAACTGCAACAAGTTCCATTTTGTCAAGCAGGGTGAAGGATGTCCTACCATTGTGTCTAACTATGGAATCACCATGGCCGAGTTTGTCAAATGGAACTCTCAGGCTGGTTCGACCTGCACTGCCCTCTGGGCTGATACGTGGGCCTGCGTTTCTGTCATTGGACATACCCCAGCCAAGCCATCGCCAACAAACGGAAACGAGATACCCTCACCTATTCAGTCCGGCGTGGCCAAGAACTGCATCCAGTTTCATAAGGTCAAGTCAACCACAACCTGTCTTAGCATCCAAGACTATTACAATCTGCCTTTGAAAGACTTTTACTCTTGGAATCCTTCAGTAGGAGACAAATGCCAGTCTCTGCTTGTAGACTACTGGGTCTGCGTCAACGTCGAGGGATACAAGCGTCCTTCAACAACAACGGCTACTCCAACTGCCACCAAGCCAGCCAATGGTCTCGAGACACCTTCGCCAATCCAGAAAGGTATACACAAGAACTGTAACAAGTTTCATAAGGTCAAGTCAACCACAACCTGTCTTAGCATCCAAGACTATTACAACCTCCCTCTAAAGGACTTTTACTCTTGGAATCCATCAGTAGGAGACAAATGCCAGTCTCTGCTTGTGGACTACTGGGTCTGTGTCTCCATCGTTGGATGGAAACCACCAACTCCTTCACCAACCAAGCCCGGCAATGGCATTGAGACTCCTTCTCCTGTTCAGACCGGAATTACGAAGAACTGCAACAAATTTCATCTTGTTAAGAGTACAACTACCTGTGCCTCTATTCAAGACTACTACAAGATCACTATGGCGCAGATTTTCAAGTGGAATCCTGCTGTTGGATCTGGCTGTAAGGGTTTGTGGGTGGATTATTGGGTTTGTGTCGCAGCTTAGTGCATGATTGGCAGGCAAGCTATGGTAATCGCTGTCCCAGGGGCAGGGGGTTGCGGGACAGCATGGGGTGCTCTGATCGGAATTGGCCTGAAGCCTATACACTTGTTTCGATGTAAATACTTTCACATTCAATTAAATCATATTTTGGACCTTGACCCATGGAACTCAGTCAGTTGCTTTCACTCTTATCGCGAGGTGGACATTCAATCCTTGTATCATGTCCATAACTCCCTCAGCCGTTGCATGAACGTCCACCTCAGGCAGAGACAGACATTTCGTGCATAAGGCTTGGGCTACGTCTCTGTCGATATTTCGAAGCGTGCAGACCGAGGCGATGGCAACGGCTGGTAAGGAGTAGTGTCAACACCAGACAGTAACAAGTTCATCTGGTTCTCTTCTTGTTAGGAGAAACCGCAATGTCACGTCCATCTAGATCGTATTAACTCTAAATTTAACTTATACTGTTTTATACAGACCCTCCAAAGAGGACTCAGTCATCGAGGTTGGTGGTGATTGAATCGGACTGGAATATACAGTTGAACATGTCATACATTAGAATCTCACATTAATCTAACTTTGGCGTCATATCCTTCATATCAGTCTGTGTGAAGAGGTGCAATCTAAGGTATGGTGCAGAGCAGGTCTCAATTGCATAAAAGCACAACGAGAGGTAACCAGATATGGTTCACCCCTGATTCTAAATGCAACAACTTTGCTTTACCAGCACCATGCAAATGACTTGGAGTGGAAAACGCCACCGTGACCCAGTAGGCGGTTGGTCGAGACTGTGCCTCATGTCAACATGACAAGGCCCAACCAACACGGCGTTGTATTCTACTGACAACCATGAGTCCGGAGCGGGCCGCCGGTGGCGGAGTGTACAGCGGCGCAGCTGATCCTTGTCCAAACTCTGCAAAAGTTCCACCAACACAGTCTCAACATCTGGTATTCGTTATTTTAGATTATATCCTGCACAATCTTGAATGTTAGAACCAACACACCAATCAAGTATCCTTTCGTTTTCTCCCGCTGCAAGCCCTTCCTTCGTGTCGGTTCTAACGACACAATCCTCACCAGTCCCGAAAGTTCGTCACCCGATGGGAAATGATTGACGGTGCATGACCCTCTATGCACCATTTTGCTGTTGGTCGTCTGCCAGGTTAGATTACAGCTTTTCGCTACGTCGGACCTTGCTTCCGCTTAACTTCATCTCGATTCCTTGACAGCCAGGTTGGGGATTCCGCAGTTGGGCTGTATACATAATCACAGCGAACTTCATTTGGGTTTTAAACGGCACGACTCCGAAAACCTCGGTGCCCCACAACATGCAGGCTTCAAGCGAGATGAGATGGGCCTGACATAACCCAAATTCGTATTCTTCGCCTCCATGGTCGCGAGACCAACTCTGATATCTTGGAGAGCCAGTTGGGTGAGTATCCGGCCCTTGTCTGCCAGGGGGTCGACTTGCCTGGCATTGTCGCCACTTTGCGAAGGACCTTGCCTCTGCACATGCCTACGTTCAGACAGCCACTCGGGGTTTGCTTGTGACACATCTGGTGATAAAGATGCCCGTAATGCGAACTTATGTCATCCCTTCCCATTGTGCTCCCAATAGCAAGTCTCCACGAAATAGGAGTGGATAGTACAGAGTATCTACTTGGCTATGAAAAGAGTTTGCCTAAAATCTTTGGGCTCTCAAGCTCGAAAATTACTGATTCGGCGTTGATTGAGCGAGCGGACTTGTTCGATCAGTTGGCCACAAACAATAATAAGAAGCGAGAGGTTCTGGTTCATGACGGAGACCGTAACGTTCCTCGCTGGGAAGATTGCGTTAGCAAGAAAGACCTCCTTATAGGGGATTTAGTGGAACTTTCAAAGATAGATCTATAACATAGAACCAATCTAGAGCTTAAGATGACATATAATCATTCTGATACCATTTGAGTCATCATCCATTTCTTCTAACCCTCCACTAGTAGAAAGAACACCCTTCTGTTCCTTTGCTCTGGCCCAAGAGATTAAGAGAGTCTGTTGTACTATCTAGCGGTGCAGCTGTTTACTATGACCTTAGCTCATAACACTTAGTTACTGTTAGATATTTTTCTCCAGTCTCAACACAACCCCCTCATAAAAGCTCCGATAAAACTCTTCGTCCTCAAGCCCTATGATCCCCAATACATTATCCAGACACCACTCCACAGCCAGTAAATGGTTTTTACCTACCTCTTCTAGCACCTTGTCCCTCAACTTAATGCCAGCATTGCACCTCTCCATCATAAATGCGGGATTCGTATCTGAAGCCATTGTCATGTCTAGGGATGGTTCAGGTCTTCCGCTTATTACCTGTATCAGCATTGCACCGAGGGACAAAAGTATCTGGTTGCTAGCTTTTGAAGGCTTTTTGAGCGGTAAGGTTTTTGCAGGAATTCTTTCCACGCAGACCTTTACGAATGTTCCGGTTGAAGAAGGCGTAGAAGATGCATCGGATGCGATGTTTGTTCATGCATTAGATGCCTTCTGGCTTTTCTGAAAGAAAACAATGTCATCCAAACTCATCCGTCCTCCACATCAGTAGGCACAAGCGCAGCTGTCCTCGGTACCAGCTCAAGACACAGGTCGTATTAGTAGTAGTGGTAGTGGTAGTGGTAGTAGTAACTATTTTATTTTCCATAACTATCTACCTGCCTTCATCTCCAATACGTAATAGAAGAAGGTTTAGTTATTTCCCAAGCCTTATCCAGTACCTTTACTACCTCATCGGGCAATGGGCCCTTTTCCAGATTGTTTAAATTGCTCTCCAGCTGACTCAGAGAGCTAATTCCAATCACAACTCCATCATTGCCGTCTTTGACCTTGAGCTTGCTATGGTGGACCAACCATCTGAATGCAATCTCTAAAAGTGTGAGGTCCCATTTGTCAGCGATCGGCTGGATGACCTTCAAAGCCTCAAAGTTATCATCCCTGAAGTATCTGTCGCGGTACATCGCGCCGAAGCTAGTATTCGAACTGGAGAATCGACCACCGTCATCTGAGTATTCCTTACTTTGATACTTCCCGCTGAGGACGCCTCCTGCCAATGGGTTGTAAACGAGAATATCTAGACCGAACTTGCGGCAGCAAGGGACTAGTTCTTCCTCGATGGCGCGGGTTAAGCAGTTGTACATGGCTTGGTAGAGGCTTGGCTTGACCCATCCTTTCTGGTCTGCAATGGTACAGAGTTCGGCGACCTCCCAGGCTGCGTAGTTGCTCAGACCCAGCTTTTTGAACTTGCCCTCGTTGTACAACTCATTGCAGGCCTCCAGAGTCTCTTGAAACGGAACTGAACGATCAGGCGCGTGCAGGTAGAAAATATCCACACTATCAGAACCTAGTTCGCTTAAACTCTTCATCAAGTTTTCCTTGATTACGGCCTTTGAATGGTCGCCAGGTTTGTAGGGGTACCACTTTGTCGCCAGGGTAAGCTTGCGGTCACGCCAGTTGGTAAGTCTGGTCCAGGCTTCCTGTTTTCCGCCAACATAAGTGCGGGCAGTATCAACTTCGTTATAACCTCGCGACTGCAAGTAGTCGAGGCACTCGTTGAATTTGTCCAAAGATGTGATGCGAGTTCCATCAGCCTCTGAACCTTCAGGGCCGAAGGTTAGAAGGCCTAAGCTAACGCGGGGCTTGTGTGACATGACTATTGTTTTTCTAGCCGAGGGGTAAAATGTCGATAGCGGATTCCTGCTGCTGAAGAAGTGGCTCGTGATCGTAGGAATCTGTTCAGAAAATAGTTTTATTGAGCTTCCGTATTTCATTGAACGAGTGAGACATGAATCTTATAGGACAACCCTCGCGGAAAGTTCCCGTACTAGATAGACTCCAAAACGTTAGTCGACCGAAGCAACAGGTAAGTGCGTGTCTCGGCTTGGACAGCCGAGTATTTCACAGATAATGGTGGGTCCCTGCAGGGAGCTGACCCGACTCCATATCACAAGCGTTATCGGCATCTGCTTACAGGACCACACATCATACCCCGCACCTATGGCTCAAGCTTTGGTCAATCGTAGACCATCGGGAAAGGTTACCGTGATGTGCAAGCCGTCATTGGGCAGTGATTAGATCCAACATGAATGGTTCGATTGTGACCCGAGGTGTCTCTCGAATTTACATAGTTCACGGCTCCGTTCCGAGATCTCAGATGGTCAGCCACTCGATATAAATCCAGACTGTATGCAACTTCAAATTGTTAATTATCTACAGATTCAATCAATTGATTTTCACCTTAGTTTCATACTTATTCTCAAAACTCAGCAATAATGACTACCTTCAACCCTCGTGACCTTGGTGACGTCAAAGTCACTGACCGTTTTGACCTCAGCAACAGAAGCTACCTTATCACTGGAGGTGGCGGAGGTATCGGTTTCGCCTGCGCAAAGGCGATAGCTCAACTTGGTGGCAGCATTGCCGTCATCGACACAGCTCCCGAGCCAGTGGAAGAGTTCAAGACTCTTAGCGAGCGCTATGGCATTAAGACATCATACATTCGAGGTGATGTTACTAACCAAGAATCTTTGGAAAAGGCTTTCGCAGAGGCTGTCGAGTCTATGGGTGGCCAGCTACACGGTGCACTGACAGCGGCTGGTATTGTTATGGATACGTCACTGCTCCAGGCTGACTGGGAGGTCACTCAACGAACACTCAACGTCAACATTATGGGTACATACTGGGTGATCAAGCTTCTTGCGCAGCATCTTGTCGAAACCAAGACTCCCGGAAGTATTGTCGCCATTGCCAGCATCAATGGGCAAGGAATGTACGTCCCAGTGCAGCCAAAGTCAGCATATAATGCCAGCAAGGCTGCTATCAAAGGCCTCATGGGTCCATTAGCCGGAGAACTTGGTCAATACGGAATCAGAGTAAACTGCATTTCACCAGGTGAGTTCGCTAGAACTAGTCATAGTACTTGTTATTAACTTTTAAATAGGTGCTATCCAAACTCCTCTTCTGGCCCGCTTGCAGGGGGAAAAACGAGCTATCCTTGATTGGTATGAAAACGGAGCTCCTGTCCAACGACTAGGCGTACCGGAAGATCTGACTCCTATGGTGTGCTACCTACTGAGCGATGCTTCTTCCTTTACAACGGGGACAGATATGTTAGTTACAGGTGAGTCTCTATTATTCCAGCTGAAGAGAAAGTCACTAACGATTGCCAGGTGGCCTCCATGCAGGAACAGCTTTAAAGTGATGAAAAGATCTTGCGGCTTTAAATAATATAGGGTTGTTATTATTAATTGTTCTTGAATCAAGGTAGTATTACCTTGGTAGCAAGGTAAGGAAATGAAATAAGATTAAATCAAAAAAATTACTTACAGTAACTCTTATTACTAGGAGTCTTCTCTACATGTAACCTATTAACTGTTAGCTTTGAACTTCCGGGTTTCATGTAGAAATACGGGAACGGTTGGGTTCCTGAACTTTTAGTCTGGTACCACGTAGTCCACCCACTTAAGATTGATAATCAGAAGATTTATCGTGGGACAGTTCTGAGGAGCAGTACGATATCTCAGTCTCCAAATTGATACCGCATTGGGTAGTTGACTAGCACTTTTTGTCACGATCAATTAGGCAGCTCCTTCGTAAATCCAGTCCAATAAGCGACGTCGATCTCAGCCATTATCTCTCATCCCTTGTGTCGTTTGATAACGGTGGATACCAGACCAATCAACTAGCCTCTGTGACTAGAAACCAACGAATCAAACGCTGGCATATCTTCCCCGCGATTGCAATCCGTTAGCGTCGGCGAACACGGCACGTGCTGCATCCGTCATGCCCGATAACTATCAGAGGATGTATGAAGTATAAGTGTAAGCTTATCCCCATTACAATATTCTCTTCTTGGCAGGATCTTGTTTAACTATCATGCCAAAATGAGTATCAAAGAAACTACCAATATCGATGACTATCAACTCGCCCAACTGGGTCACTCCCAGTCCTTCAAGCGCAACTTCAGCCGCTGGACAATGCTTGGTCTAGCCTTTGCAATCCTCAACTCCTGGACCGCCCTCGCAGCATCACTCTCCCTCGCTTTGCCCTCCGGTGGCCCAGTCGCTGTGATCTGGGGTCTTGTCACGGCCGGCATCTGCAATTTATCCCTCGCAGCCAGTCTTGCAGAATTTCTGTCTGCACAACCAACCTCCGGAGGTCAATATCATTGGGTTGCTACCATTGCGCCTGCTTCACTTAAGATCCCTCTGTCTTGGATCACAGGATGGATAAATCTTAGTGGTTGGGCTTGTCTTGTTGCGACGAATTGTTCGTTGTCGAGTACCCTTATCATCAACATCATTTCACTTCTTCATCCTGAATATGCGTTCCAGAGATGGCATCAATTCCTGATCTATCTTGGCATTGCGTTTGTTGCTTTTGCGACAAATGCTTTCATGCACTCAATCTTGCCAAAGATCAATGGTCTGGCCCTTGTTTGGAGCATTTCCGGCTTCTTCATTATTTCAATCACTGTACTTGCTTGTGCGGCGCCGGAGTATGCTACAGCCAAGTACGTGTTTGCGACTTTCATCAACACTACAGGTTGGCCAGATGGTATCGCTTGGCTGCTTGGACTTCTGCAAGGTGGTCTCGGTCTCACTGGCTTTGATGCTGTGGCCCATATGATTGAAGAAATTCCCAACGCCGCCATGGAAGGCCCAAAGATTATGCTGTACTGTCAATACATCGGCATCTCAACCGGTTTCCTCTTCCTCATCGTGGTACTGTTCGTCTCAGGCGGTATCGGCAATGCAGACAGAATCATCGGATCTACTGCTGGACCTTTACTTGAGATTTTCTACCTTGCGACAGACAGCAAAGTCGGAGCCATTTGCCTGCTCATGTTCCCTCTTCTCTGTCTAGTCTTTGCTGCGATCGCTGTCATGACAACCTCATCACGTATGATGTTTGCTTTCGCGAGAGACGGTGGTCTTCCTGCGTCGCGTATCTGGTGGAAGGTTCATCCCACGCTTGGTGTTCCCATGAACGCGCTGTACCTGAACGTCGTTATTGTTATCGTGTTTGGTTGCATTTATCTTGGCTCAACTGTCGCCTTCAACGCCATCGTCGCGTCGTCTGTGGTAGCTCTGGGTCTCAGCTATGGCATTCCCATTGCTCTGCATGTTTGCACGGGACGATCAAAGTTGCCAGAGGGAGCCTTCAAGCTACCCAATTGGCTTGGATGGACGACCAACATCATCGGACTGGTCTATACTACTGTGACGACGGTTCTTTTCCTGTTTCCTCCTGCGCTGCCTGTAGATGGAACTACGATGAATTACTGTGTGGTTGCTTTTGGGGTTATCATTGTCATTTCTCTTGTTCAGTGGATTGTTGATGGACGGAAGAACTTTGAAGGACCGAGAATCACTATTGGCGAGAGCGAGGTACCTGAAGCTGATCATTGAGTCGTCAAATCGTACAGTCACGGTTGAGACAAAGGATAATATGCAGAACTAATTGCATTAAAGATATTGTGGAGTAATTTTGCCCAAACTGTTTTCCACCAAACCAACGCCCGATTCCCAACCTCGATAGCATAAATCGTGAACACCTTAACTACACCCCATGATGTCTTACCACCTAAGCCTTAGCCTCAGTCTGCTGAACAGCATCATGCGCCTCATTGAACGAATCAACCTTGTAAGAGCTGAACTTGCGGGCAGAAACACCCTTGGCAAACATGATATCAAGCTCCTCAAAGGTCCTGTTTCGGGTCTCAGGAAGACGGAAGTATCCCCAGACAAAGGTCAGGAAAGCAGTGCTTCCCCAGATGAATCCAGTATAACCCTTGAGGTTCCACTTGGTAGGGTTCATGAAGTATGGCTGAAGAACACCAGCAACGACACTGGTGAGAGCATAACCGTTGCGGGCCAGACAAATGGTCTTCTGTCGAAGTCTGGTCGAGCCAATCTCGGCGGGGAGAGCCCAACCCAACTGACCGGCTGAGAGCTGGAAGACGAACGTCCAGACGAGGGTAAGGACGGCTTGGCTCATTGCGATTGTGTTGTTCTCGGTGCGGGTGTTGAGAATGCCGATGATGAAGAGGACAATGGCCATGGTGAACATACCGTACAGGTAAGCTGTTCGTCGACCGATGTAAGGCATGATGGCGACCCAAGAGATAATAGTAGCGAAAAGAGCCATTCCGTTTCCACCAACGTTGAGATGGTATGTTGTGTTTGTGTCAAGGCCAACTTGCTGGAAGAAGTATGTAGAGTTGTATGCAAAGTTCAGACCAGAGAGGACTTGACCAGCAAAGACAACAACAGCGATCTCGGTTCGGCGACGCTCGAAGCCTTGGAAACAATCCTTGTATGAAGTACCGACCGAAAGCTTCTCCTCTAGATCGTTGGTGTAGACGATGAGGCCGAGAGTATCGTGGAGTTCTTCTTCGGTGGCATTGGGTCGGAGACGTCGGAGGTTCGCAAGAGCGTCGTCGTGACGGCCGATTCGAACGAGATGCCAGGGTGTGTCGGGAGCGAAGCAGAGGATGGGGACCAGGACAACGGGCCAGAACCACTGAAGCGCAAAGGGAATGCGGTAAGCCCAAGGCGCGGGCTTGTTGACGAGACCGGCCATGACTCCAGCTGAGATGAGCTGTCCGATAATGAAGCACATGTTTGTCCAACTAGTCATGTAGACTCGAAGAGACATGGGAAGGACCTCAGAGGCGTAGGCAGGTGCGGTAGTAGCGAACACACCCCAAGGCAGACCGCAAAGGATCTGTCCGATAAGAAGAACCTTTGTATCAGGCGCGAAGAAGACGATGAAGATGAAGGAGCTGAGCGCAACGAGGGAGGCAATGAGGACCTTGATGTGACCATACTTGGTAACAAGGTACCCATTCAGAAGTGTTCCAAAGAACGCACCCACTCCCGCAGCATTGCCAAGACCAGCCTGCCACGGAGCAGACAGTTGGTAGTTGTTGGTATCTTCATTCCAATGGCCGTATTTCTTGGCGAAGGCAGGATAAGCGTAGAAGTTGGAGAGCAAGTTGGTATCGTAGCCTTCCATGACAACGCACATGGAGACGACGAGACACCAAACTACTGTCCATGGGTATTTGCGGACAGCTTGCAGAGGAGGAAGATTGTGTTCAGCCTCAGCGCCGAGACGAGCTTGGTCGGTGGTGTCTTGAGCTGGTTTGCGGGGTGCTTCGACATCGTAGTCCTCAGCATGAGAGACAGAAGTATCGAGAGTTTCTTTGCCCATCTTGTCGGTGATAAGTGATAGAGATGCAGATGCAGATGCAGATGCAGATACAGATTGTGATTCTGATGATCTTGGCTGTATCAGGGTCGCATCGTTGAGGTTATATAATGGAGAAACACTCTTCGGAACTACTTCCTAGTTCACTGTCTTCTGCTTCTGGCATCCCCATGGGGAATGCAGAATTCGCCCCGTGGGGGAGGGTTCGATCGTTTGACTACTTGACGATCCGAAAATTACCCCATTAGGAAAAGTCCAGTTGGACCTTCCTGAAGAAAAGCTTAGCCCTCGGCTTGATGCGACGATAGTTTCTCGTCGCGGATTGGTCAATGTAACCCCGCTGTATTCATCGGACCGAGAATAGGAAGGTAGCTAAAAAAGCAAATGACGCGGGCAAATCACCCGACTATATCTCCATTAAGCATAAGCATTTATCACCCAATTATAATGTCTACTACACAGGAAAAACGAAGCCAAGTGTGCGACAATTGCCGATTCCGCAAGGTCAAGTGCGATCGGGGCTTGCCCTGCAAGAACTGTAGCATCGGGGATCTTCGGTGTCAGTATCGGCATAGTATTCGGAGGAAAGGTCCTAAGCAGGGTCAAGGGAGACGACAGGCGCAGTTGAGACAGGGTCTTGGGGGTGATGGGTTCCAGTTTCAGATTGTTACGCCGAGGGAAACTGTGCCGAGCAGAAGCGAGTGCGAGTCCCAAGCACAAACAGAGACATGGGCACAGACAGAAACACAGGCACAGTCACAGTCACAGTCACAGTCACAAGCAGAGACACAACCACAAGAACAACAACCATTACCAGGAACCTTTCCACCAGATCTGAATGAGACTCAACGCATTGGACCAGACATTCCAAGCCTATCCAATGACTCAATCCTCGAAACAGAAGACCTCTGCAAACGCATGTCTCAATCCCTCACCGCCCATATCCAACTCTTCCAACGCTTCCTCTACCCAATCATGCCAGTCGTCGACGACGACATCCTTGCCGACGCAGCCCGCCTCAACGAAATACCACCATCACGATACGCTCTCATACTAGCAATATGCGCTGCGACACGAATGCAGCTGCGACTCGACAAACGCATCGATGGCTCCGACAATGAGCTCAATGCTGAGATCCCACCTGAACCACAGTTGGATGGGGATGTCTTGGTGAAGCTTGCTGAGAATTGTCTGCGGGAGTATAGTGTTATTGATGATACGAGTCTGGACTCTATACTGGTTTCTTTTTTCCTTTTTGCGAGTTATGGGAATCTTAATGATTCGCGTCATGCGTGGTTTTATCTCAATCAGAGTATTACTCTTGCTCAAGCCCTTGATCTTACTCGGGAGTCGGGATACTATGGGCTACCCGATGAAGAGCGGGAGAAGAGAAGACGAGTATTCTGGCTACTTTTCGTCACAGAACGGTAAGTCAACCAATTCCTGCAATTATTATTGTTAAGGCTGACAAGTTCAGTACCTTTGCCCTTCAACATCGAAGATCAGTCATGCTCCGAAGCACCGTCAACAAACCCCAAGTAGTCGACTCCAACTGCCCCGTCGTAATGCACGATTTCATAAACCACATCCGCCTTTTCGAATCCCTCCCCTACTCACTATACGAATGGCAACCAGAGAACGACGATCGTCGCTTCGAAGATTTAAAGCTTGTCAACACTATCAACGATAAACTCTGCAGCGTCCAGCCTGAACAATCCATCATTGAGAGCCAACGCTTCGACACTCTTATTACACAGCAGTGGCTTCGTATCTCTATGTGGAGGATAGCGTTTGGACAGAATCCTTCTTCTGCTTCTGGCTTTGGGTTGTTGCTTCCTCCTGCGTTGCCTATGGATGCTGGAAAGATTATTATGGCTGCTTTGGGATCTGTGGGAACCAAGTCGAAGGATTGTCATGGCATTGGAATGGTAAGATTAATAAGCTTCTTAATCGAGCGAGCTTTACTAACATCTTGGTCAGGAGCAGAAGTTGTTTGACGTTGGAGTCAGTCTCGCTGACACAGCACAACTACCAGGCTGGTCTTACAACGCTCTCGACAACGGTCCTCGAGATTTACTCTCGGTAGTCATCCACGCATTATCCACCGTCCGAGGATCACAATCACATCTCTTGCCCAATCTCCTCAAACATTCGGAAACATTGTTTGCATTGTCAGATCCCAGTGCTCATATTGATCTACAGTGGGATATGCTCGGTGATGCAAGGAATGCAATTGTTGAGGAAGTCTCGGAGGAGAGTGAGAGTTCGGTTGACTCTTTGGCTTGGGTGCCCGAGAATGGGCTTGATTTGTTGGATATGAGTACGCCTGTTGCGACGAGTACTTGGGATGATGGGACTATTACTTGTGAGGCGTTCAATCCGGATATTGGGCTGTCTTTTGATTGAGTCTCTTGACACAGATTGGACCTCTGTCTTGTTTCCTAATTCTTTTCTTCTATTGATACTCCCATAGCGTTTCTTAATCTATAGTTTAATTTCCTTATACCCAAACTCAAACCTTCTCGAGCAAAACGACCTTGCTATCATAATCCGTACCGAACCTGTACTGAATACCACCATTCATCAACGTCGCGCCAGAATAAACACCCCCACCATCAAGCTTATACCTCGCAGCAGGATCAAGACCAGCTAACTTCAGCATAGGATAGTTCGTCACAGTAGTCGATCTAATCTGGAACGCAAAGAGCACAGCCTGACTTCCATCCTCCGATACAAAGATCGCAGCAGGGAAGTTGGAGTGCTCAGGCAAGACCAAGCGCCACATATCACCGTTGATGATAATAGGGTTGATCTTCTCCGCAAGAGCAATAAGCTCTGGAATTTGCGCCTTGTCTTCCTCGGGCGTGTGATCGGGATCGAGCTCAAAGCCGAAAGAGCCGCCCATCAAAGCAACGTGGGCTCTGAAGCGCATGGGAAGCGATCGTCCTGTTACATCGTTGGGGGAAGAACACACGTGAGCGCCCATTGATGAAGGAGGGTAGACCAAGGATGTACCGAATTGGATATGAATGCGATCATAAGCATCCATGTTGTCAGATGTCCAGACTTGAGGAAAGTACTGTAAGACACCAGGATCGAAACGGCCTCCACCAGAAGCACAGCCTTCCCAGAGGACATCGGGAAAGCGAGTTGTCAGGACCTCGAAAACGTGGTATATGCCCAGCATGTAAGCGTGGTGGTTGTCTGGCGTAGGACTTTCGTGCATAGCACGGTTGTTGTCCCATTTGATGTAGGTAATAGGCGCAGATTCAAGGATCTTGGTCATTGAATCGATGATATAATTCTGGACTTCCGGGAGCGCTGCGTTGAGGACGAGTTGTTGACGAGTCTCACTGCGTGAGTATGTTCCTGCGCTAAGAACCCACTCAGGATGCTGCTCGTAGAGTTCAGATTTCTGGTTGACCATCTCAGGCTCAACCCACAGTCCAAATTGCAAGTTCTCCTCTGAGTCAGCGACCTTGAGTTTATTGACACTTTCCACAAGAGGACCCAATCCGTTGGGGAATCTCTTGGGGTTGACAACCCAATCGCCCAAACCAGCATGGTCATCGACACGAGGATATTTATCCCCAAACCAGCCATCATCAAGAACGAATAGTTTAGCGCCCAACTTGGCAGTCTCCTGCGCAAGTTTGTAGATCGTCTTCTCATCAAAGTTGAAGTAAAGACCTTCCCAGCTATTCAGTAAAACCGGTCGTGGCTGAGAAACGAACTTGCTTCGAATGAGGTTCTGACGATAGAGACGGTGGAACTTGCGGGACATTTCACCAATGCCGAGGTTGGAAAAGACGGAGACGCATTCTGGCGATTGGAGTGTCTCGCCGCGTTTTAAGGGCCAGGAGAGTTGGCAGGGGTTCATTCCGATGACTGCCCTGGTGAGGCCTTGATGGGATTTCTCGACTTCGACGTTGAATGAGCCTGTGTAGACGAGGGAGAAACCCCATGCTTCGCCGTGGGACTCTGTTGTTGTGGGGGATACGACCGAGAGGAAGGGATTGTGGTAGTGGGAGGAGTATCCAGTCGTGCTTCCAAATCTGTAGAGCGTGAGTTGATGAAACTGTTTGAGGTTTTGTGGACTTACCCTTGCGTTCCGTACTCAACCTTTCGGCGAGTTCTGTTGCACTCTCTCGTCCACTCGCCCTGAAGCTGCAACATCTCATAATCCTCATTCGGAAAATCCACGCAAAAACTAGCCAGCTTCTCAACAACAATCTCATCATCACTGTTATTAACAACCCTCACATTCTTCACAATAGCATCAAGTCTAGGAAACACCGAGTAACTCAACTCAGCAGCCACAGAACTATGCTCATCCTGCAACTTGACAACAAGCGTCTCAACATCCTCCTCCGCACCAAAAGTACAAGGGAGTTTCTCCAGAGAAGGTTTACCCTTGATGACGCTGTGGGATTTGTACTTGAAATCACACACTGTGAAGCCCTTTGCGTGCTTGATGTGTACTGCTGGAGTGCGGAAGTCGCCGCGACCGAGATCGGGAAATTCACGGCGGAGATGGGCTTGGGTGGACCAACCGCCGCCGTTGGACTTGATTTGGGCGATAGGGTCTTCTGTGACTGGGGCGCCGAAGTGGTCTAGGAGAAGGTCTCCGGTCTCAGAATCGACGTGGAAACGGTATGAGACATTTTTGCCGTTGAGGGCGAAAGAAGTCCCGTTGACCACGATTGCTGGGGATGTCAGTAAGTATGAAGGACAGGAGTGATTACAGGTGACGTACGGGCAGCTCTGGGACTTGACGAGAGGAGAGTCATCTTGGTCATCGAAATAATTGCAAAACGTATGAAATGAGAAAGTCAAGTTCAAAGAACGCTGTTCATATGTGAGTTTTATCGTTGATTCATGGTGTTTTATACGCAGTGATCTTTATCCCCGCGTATCGTCGTGGTACAATTCCGAGCATTTCCCCATGGAGTTAAATCCGGCTTCGATCGCGCGGGGAGGTGAGACATGTCCGTCTTGGAGGGTGGAGTGGGTACGTACCTCACCGAGTCCACCCTCCCCGCGATCAGTCGCTACGGAGCTACCCTGGAGGGAACACATTATTCGAGCATGTAGGCGTAGAACCTGGATGAATATACCTTTTAAGATATATCATGATGTTAATTGTAGTTTTATACTTTACTAGCTTACATTGAGATAGATGTATGATGTGAGTATTGGTGTTGTGTTCCAATGTTGGAATCGATTTGAAGATTGTCACCTGAAATCCAGCCGCGACTGACGCCAAGATCCTCCAAAAGCTCGGTGAAAGAAACAAAGATATGATTGGTCTAGATAGATCCACTCTCATGTCGCTCAGCATTAGCCGCACATTCAACCACTGACCTGAATCAGGTCTAGCTCTGTAAAGCTGTGATCTACATAGGATCAATGCGCAATTGGCTCTTGTAGACAAGATAGACCCGCTCTGACATCCGAATTCGTTCAAGTCTCCTACCGTTCTTCGCCCATCCCTTATCCTTATCGTTCGTTACCTCTTCTCTCTTATCTCTTATCACCTTCATGATCCCATCGTGAGCCGCATTGTCACCATTCGACCAGCCGTTGAATAGTCAGTTAACCGAACTAATTCACAGCATGTATCAGAGAAATTTAAGACAGTAATTATCAATTAGAATCAAGATTAACTATAAATTAAGTCATTATGTGTTCCGATCCTCCCTTCTTCATCTCTCCATCATGGTATACTGCTCCACTTCCACTTCCACTTCCACCACTCCACGGACACCTCTTGCACATGATGAATATTTGTACATGGTATCAAAATCCAGTTTCTGACATTCATTGTGTCACTTCATGATTGAAACGAGGACAGTATCTCCAAGGCGCTTTTACTCCAGCGTGAAGAGCTTAGTAGGCTGCGGTGTTGTGTCCAACATGACCAGGCTGCATATGACCCTGTTGGACATGGCCAGGTTGAACGTTGTGCGGCGCAGGATAACCTGGCTCCGCATGGGACTGCTGAGCGTGGGTTTGAGGAACGTTGGTAGGCTGGGCGTAAGGGTCTTGGTGAACAGGCTCAGGGTGCTTCTCGACGTGGTGCTCCTTGCGGCGCTCCTTGATCTCGTGGAAGGAAGCAGTGACGAAGTGCATGAGACTAAAGAAGTTAGTATAAAATTCTTAAATGTATGTGGGGTTGTGACTTACGTGCTAAGAATAGCGAGAATAAAGGTACCCCAGGGCAAGTTGCAGCTGTCATCCACAGTGTTGGGATTATCCTCGAAAACACCACTGATACCCTCTGTGTTATAACATTGTCTCGGACCAGCCATACCACCATTAGGTCGTGTAAGGACAGACACAGCAATGAACGCTCCAATAAAAGCGATATCCAGAATAACCCACAACCAGCGAAGCCATCGAGGACCACCTCCCTTAAGAAGCAGAGACAGAACCATGCCAATCAGGGTGTACAAGACAGCGACAGCGAGGATACCCTCAACAGCACCCATGGCGCCATTGACACCACGTCGGGTCTTGATGACATTGACGATATTCCAGACTTTCTTAAGACGAGCGGAGAAAAGACCAAGAGAAATGACAGCCGAGAGGAATTGTCCAATGTGCGTCAAGCGGATAAACCAACGGTAGAGGCCCGAGTGCCTGAGCTTATCGGGGACGAAGCGAGTCAAGAGACCTGTTGGGCGCTCAGACGTGGTGCCGTAGTCGTTGTATCTGGTGTTGTCGTGGTACGCCATGGTGAAGATGACTCTAACTGTGATGATGAGATGAATGGCTGAGTTGTGGCTGTCAAAGCAGAATATATATCATCATTTACTTCTACGTAACATTGTATAGCAGGTTTATTTTGCTTGTGTAATGACGATTCTGGTGATCAGAAACGTCATAAGCTGTGTAGCCTCATGACATGTATGAATCGTCATTTGGGTCGAGTCAGCGCCATGATCGACGCGCCCGTCCACAGCCACTGAAAACAACAGGATCATACAATGACGGCAGAGATAAAACTCTCTTCTGCACGGGACTTGTTTAAAATTATCCTGTTTCAATCAATTCTTCTTTTATTGATTGAGTGACAGTGACTGGCGCGTCATGAATAAAATCCACTATCCACGGACTAAAAGCTCCAGTCTTACCCCTGCGGCGCCTTGGCTTACGATTTTGCTGCCGCGATGCCGAGTTTCTCTGCGTACGCCAAGGGAAAAATGGCCGTAGCTTGATACAACCGTCATGATTGATCAAAGTCATTGGTTGATGGGACAGTCCACATTTTTAAACAGAATCCGAAAAGGAATCAAGGTTTGCGAATTTGAGTAGGGCTGCGTTAGCGGCTGGTTACCACAAACAACCTCATGGCTAGTTCAACGATGGCACTTTAATATTAATGTTTATTTCCGATAAGAATATTGAATGTTGTTACGCAACTAGGTCCTCCCTGCTTTCTGTATACCCATGAAAACTAAGCTGCGGTGCTTTCGAGTTCGTTCCCATGGAACGCTGAAACCCACTCCTATCCTTCGACTCAAGATGAATACCGGGTCCAGTATTCCCACTCGCTCCATAAGCAGAGCTGAACATTCTCGGAATAGCAATTCTAAGAAAAGGCTTGATAGTAGCCATGGAACCACCGATGATGCTGAGGTTCAATTCTAGAATGCACCACATCAGAGCCAAGACTGTGTTATCTAATCTCGTCAGTTCGGTCCGAAAATGTAAGCAAACTTGAAACTTACGCGTTAAATCTGGGCTGTGGAGTAAAACACTGAGAGATTGCAACCGGATGACGCTGATGATGCATACGCTGCTTCGGTTAGATAGAGTATATAAGCGAGAGCTGGGGAACTTACCTTGCACCCATTGTTAAAAGCACGCCAACTCCAATCTTTTGTTTCTTGGGTAGCATAAGAATCTTGAGCCATGGTAGAGGAATTATGACAGTGAGAATATCTGCGAAAATTCCTAGGCCGGCTTGTAAGAAGTAGAATACTGGTCTGTTGATGCACTTTGCTGTTGCCATAGCCACGGGATCCCAAGAACCTCGAACAGGATTGCAGGAGAAGATGTTGACGAGGACTGAGGCTGTGGAGTAGCCTATGATGAAAGCGAAGGCGGCCCAGATGACGATTCGGGCTGCTTTCATGGGGAAGATTCGGAGGTAGAAGATTAGGATGCTGCCTTTAGCGAAGCCAGTAGCTGCGCAGAAGAATATGGCTGCGAGAAGGTTGTTGAAGGAGAAGTTGGGAAATAGATCTGGGGAGAAAGGGACGTTCCATAGGTGTTTGCCCATTCCGTAATTTGTCACTATACAGGTAAGTAAGCTGTATGTGTAGTTGGAATGAGAACTTACTATTCAGTGTGAAGGCCACAAGAAGAACATTGCATACCCAAGAGAGGATCATAAGATCTATGGAGGTTAGCAAGCGAAGTCTCCGGAAACAAGGTTCCTCACAATCATCGAAAGAGAGCTTGCGTACAATAGCTGCTCTCGTGTAAACTCGAATCCCCATGCATACCGTCGCAAGTGGGAAGAAGATGGCCGTGACAACCACGAGGGGAGCGTCGGCAGGAACCTGGTTGATATCACGGACCACTCCAGGCGGTGGGTCCATGGGAAACATGACTCCATTTTCGATGGACATGATTTCGGTATGATCCGGCAGAATTGGTCAGACACCAAAGACAATTCTCTCGTAAGAAAGGTAAAGAGAAAAAAGCAACTTAAATAAATATTACAGCCGGTCTTTTAACTAACATCAACTAACTCTTAGGCAATGCTTGTTCTGCGTACCTGACTAGTGCTCGTCCGAACCAACCTGCAGATAATCTGAGGGCTTTCCCAAAGTACCGCCGCGCTTGGACGTATGAGCTCCTTCTTTCATCATGTACGTGATGATCTCGCAATTTATCAATGTTGCATTATGGCGTTATTGCGCTTGCTGGGATATTACCACGTTTTTTGCAAGATGAACGACTGCCGCTTTGACGTGGTTTGTGACATGTCAGAAGGATGAGCCGAAGATACCGAGGTGGTTGTTCAGGGGAGCCGCACGAAGGATTCGCTAAGTACGGGTTTGTGCAGGCAGATGACCCCGGGAGGGACTAAATGCTGCACTCCTGAACTTGGTTTGTTTCAACATAGTCTGTGGCGAATAGCCATGATGCTTTCTGTGTAATTTATTTACTCCGCCGCTGGCATCTGGTAATATGCACATGGAGAGCTCTGAATACAAGCTCTCTTGGGCCCTTTTAGTTACCCGATTCGGTCAAGTTATCCATAAACAAGGACAAGGTCACAGGCTCGACAATATTTAGCTGGGCAGATCATAATATAGGATTCGTACACCCCACAAATTGATTCCCTGACGCGATTTCCGGACCTCGTAAAACCCGGGGCGAACTGTCATGGTCCAATAATCGATCTTTAGCCTCGGGAGACTGACTAACTTTACCCCCGGAATATTTCCGGATCGGCATTGAAGATTCGGAGATACAATGGATCTTGGGAAATGATTTTCCGTTTCAAGAACCGTGCTCACAGTTGACTACCGTGCGCGCGAACTAAATCGTTTCTTCTCCGATTGCAGTGACCGAGGTGGCTACTTCAGACTTGGGAGTGGTTCTGCGAATTCACCGCCATTGAGGTTTCAGAGAAGCAGCTGCCAAGAAAACGGCGGACGAAATAACTAACACATTATTCGCATCTTTCTGGCACCACTCTGCCCCTTTTATTTTCGTCTACCGAGCCTTGGAGAATAATTTTCGTAGACTTCCCATAAGATTTTAGATTATCCCGCCCCACAACCCTCGGGACCCTTTTTCTACAGTTGAACTAGTTCGACAATCTCCTACCGCGAATAGATAATAAGCCGATGCACGATCCGCACAAAACCTGTAGCCCAGCCCAACAATCACATCCTCTTCACATTTCCTTCATCACCATGTTCACCAATATCTGCCTACTGTCGCTTGCGGCTCTGTCCGTACATGCATCTGAGCAATGCGTCACCAAGCGATCGGATAATGGCTGTGAGGTTCTCAAGCTTATGTTCCCGAACAACACTTTCGCCCCCAAGGATGCGGTTTATGAGTATGAGGCGCAGAATTTCTGGTCTAACAATGAGATTCTTAACCCGGCTTGTGTCTTTCGTCCTACGGAGTCTAAGCAGGTTGGCGAGGCTGTTAAGTTGATGAGCACTGGCTTTACTTCTTTTGCTGTGCGTGGTGGTGGACACATGGCTATCGCCGGCGCCAACAACATCAATGATGGTCCTCTCTTTGTCATGTCGAACCTCACAACTCTAGAGTTGACAGAAGACAAAGAGTCTGTCTGGGTTGGACCTGGTCTCGATTGGGGTCATGTCTACCGCTATTTGGGAGAGCACAAACTTGCATGTGCTGGAGGGCGCCTGTCTCCTGTCGGCGTACCTGGTCTTCTACTGGCTGGTGGTGTCAACTTCCACGGAAACCAGCGTGGATGGGCTGCTGACAATGTTCTCGAGTATGAGCTTGTCGACGCCAACGGAAAGGTCATTTCTGTTACTGCAGACTCTAAGCCTGATCTCTTCTGGGCTCTCAAGGGTGGTTCGAACAACTTTGGTATTGTGACCAAGTTCAGACTTGCCACTTTCCCATCTGATCAGGTCTATGCTGGTGTTTACAGCGTTGCGGATATTCCCGCATTCCTCAAGGTGTGTTACTCTACAAGGTGTTTACTTCCATAACTAACAAATAACAGGCTGTTGCCAACTTCTCCGCCCTCAACACCGACCCTCTTGCTCATATCGTCCCCCAAGTCATCGCTGTTGATGAAGAGACTACAATTGGTGGAGCAATCCTCTTTTACGACAGCGACTCAGACCCCGAGCCAGAGTGCTTCCGCCCCTTCTTTGATATCCCCACCATCTCCAACACCTTCAAGAAGCAGACACTCGCTGAATTCTCGGACGAGACCGGAAAGCTAGTCACGCCTGATATCAACAACCAGTTCATCGCCGGCACCACCGTCGGCAAGACCTACGAGGAAATCCTGAAAGGTGTCCAGATCGTCCATGACATCTTTCTCGACGCTCTGCCTGAGTTGTACAAGATTCTTCCCAAAGAAGATCGCAAGCTCCTCTCCGTTGATTGGCAACCCATTGGATCTCTATGGGAAAAAGCTTCTAAGAAGTATAACCCCGGTGGTAACGCTCTCGGCTTGGACACAGAGTCCAAGGGCACATACATCGCTTGGGCTGAGGTCGTTGAATGGAGTGGCGATGAGCACAATGATGCTATCTTCAAGTGGATTGAGGACACTACTTATGCTATTGGCAACGCTACCCAGAAGGCGGGCGTCTACGAAGCCTTTACTTACATGGGTGATGCTGCTGGATTCCAGGATATTTATGACGGATATGGCGAGGAGAACAAGCAGAAGCTGCTGGATATTTCCCGCAAGTATGATCCTCTGCGAGCTTTCCAGAAGTACTGGCCTGGCGGTTTCAAGATCGGAAACTAGGACATGTCCCAAACTCTAGATTAAAATTAAACGCTGTTGCTAGATTTTAGATTAACAACTTATGCTATGCATCTAAGTCGATGTTTTCCAATGCAGTTGAAAGCCTCTCACATATCCTCTCCCTTTTCACCGCCCTCTCTTCAAACTCATCTAAATGTTGTAGGAGTCTGGCAGGCACGACACAGTGATATCCAGAGTCTGCAGCTCCCTTTGCCATGTGACTAAAAACCGCAGATATACCTTCCACGCTTGCCAAGTTCTCTACGCATCGTATTCGCTGTCGACAATCTTTCTGTCTGGTAAAATCGAGCAATCGGCCTGCAAGACCAGCAGCAATGCTTGTCGCCACCGACGTGCCATTCACTTGCTCCATAGACGGTGGCACTGAAACGCCTTCACCCAGGATTGCGAAGTTTTTGGACTTGGTTGTCTGAGCAGCTGGGTTTATCGACTGCGAAAGCTTTGCTCTACCATCTGTGCAGTAGACGCAGATTACGTCTTGCATGCGCGCAGGGAAGGTCACCTGTCTGATATTTCCGTAGTTCGAGGCCGCGGCGAAGATGACAGTTCCGTGGCTGGTTGTCTGTTTAATGACTTTCCTCATCATTGCATGGTCTCTCTCAAAACCGGAAGCAATACTGATTATATCAGCATGCCACTCGCTCTTCGCATGTTCGATTGCCTGTTGAGTAATTGATAAGTGATCTTCCGAGGTAGCTTACACTCCGCTGCTTACCTTCAACATCAGATCTTGAGTGTCGTCATTCGCCTCATCATACTCAAACACGCGGGCAACATACACTTCAGCCTCGTGATAAACCTTGTATATGAGTTTGACAGAATTGGTACCGTGGCCCGTGTTGTCTATCTTTATGCTATCATCTCCCGACACGAAATCGCGATAGCCTTGTATGTGATGAGCATATGGGTCCTCTCCATCGATGCCGGTATCAATAACAGCTACGCGTACTCGCTTGTATGTCTGGTCAATCTCATTTGGCAGGGAGGACAGGACCTCGTTCAGCTCGTCTAACTCTTCAAACCAAGCGTTTGACTGAGCCTGTGGGATGCTTATACAAATTAGCCTTCATTCATCACCATGATAAGGATCTCTTACAAACTCGCCACAGCCCCGTTTGTAGCAACAGATCTTGCCTTCGTGGCTGTATTCTCTCGTACTGGAAGTATCCTTTGGCAGGTCAGCAAGCCAAGTGTCAACATGTCATGAACATAGCTTACCTTGGTACTTGTGGCGTTGCTGCACTCTGATCAGTAGAGAAGGCCTTGGGTAGCGCCATTTGTCGTTGTTGAGATGGCTGCATCTGCAAGGTTGGCTTGAGATCAATCTTCTCTGGCTGACCATAAAGTCCGATGAGCGTGTGCAAATGATCGACTACTTCCTCTTGCAAGACCTTACGAAGCTCATCAATACTGGTCCGATGTTGCATAAACTTGGTAGGTCGCAGACAGGCCCCGATAACTGATTTCAATACCGGAAAGGTGTCCTCAAAGTGGTCAGGGTTATCGAAAAGCTTCAGGGCGACATATAAATCCGCATCGGCATTAAGCTCCCCATCAGGCGCATGGCACTCGTCGTCATAGTGATCTTCAATGACTGTTCCAAGCTCGATCTCCAGCAAGGCGATCCCAAGTGCCTTTATCCTGGGAAACTTATGAGGTCGGAATTCGGAGTCATCGTTAGCACCATCTGGGTCGAAATGAGCCAGGATGAAGGGTTCGTTGAGATAAATACCACCATTCTTAGCACTTTGGCGTCGTTCGAACATAAAGTGGATACTCTCTTTGGTCCATTCCTTCCCCATCCAATCGGTTAAGTAGAACTGCCAAACTGATTTAGCGAGAAGATATGACAAGAGGTACCTCGTCTTTTGCGACATCTTGTGGTTCTTCAGGATAGTGGACAGAGAAATAGACGGTGCATTGGGAACCCATGACCTCGCTCCTTCGCACCATTCAACAAAGTGAAGCTGTCTGTCTGCCACCTTGAGGGATAACTGATATTGTTCTCTGGTGCTGATCCTTTCGCAAAAGTCAGAGGTGCACATTGGGTGGTCCATATGAAGTTGCACGTCGCTGCCGATACCATCAAACATGGCCTTTCTAAGCTCTTGTTAGTATCAGAAGTGAAACTTATCATAGTCCTCTCTCATACCGGCGATCCACAGCAATGCGAGTTTCACGCCATCGGAAGGCCCCTGTTTCTAGCTCGCAATGCGGATGTGCAAGGAACATAAAGTCAAAGGCTGGAGAATCGCCATGAGATCCGCTCCCGAGCGCTAGTCGAAACCTTCCCGAGATCTGGGTATGCCCGCTATCGACTCTGCAAAATATGTATGAAGACAAAACCTCATATAGAGTCTTCATTGAACCGGTGTAGTCATCGCCCATCCAAACGTCAGGCTTTGTCTTAGGATTGGGTGTGTCATCTGTAATTGTTAGAGGCTTGCTGAAGGCCTCGAGAATCCTCAGTAGACCCTGCTGCTTCTTTTGCCCTTCCGGACTTCGGCGTGACGCCAACTTCCGGATGCCATCAACAGCGCTTTTTCGGTTGTTCAGGCGAAGCAAGCTCAAACCGGGATACTGACGATTGAACGAGGTGGAATACTTTGGCTCTTTTAGCAGGCTCGGAGTGCTTGTCGGCTATGTAACAGGAATAATCAGAAATCCATTTACTAAGCTGTCGATGATGCATCTCACCTTACAAATCTTCTCAAGGTTATTCAGTAGTTTCGCTAGACGTGCAACATCTATTGAGTCGGCTATTCTCTCGTCTTTCAATTGCTGACTGACGAGCCAAAGAGCGGCGGCCAACGCCGAGCAGAAGAGCTTGTCGTCGCTTGCGCCAACTCCTCGAGCTACAGTAGCTAGTCTCTCAGTGACATCCGCACCAAAACTGATGACAGTGTCGGCAGAAGACATTTTGTGTACGTCAAGGAATGACTTGAAGCGAGTTGCGGTGATGGTGATGTGAGGAGTAAAATCAGGCTGGGGCTGAGGTAGATCCGAGTGGTCACGTGGGTTTGCGCATCCGTTGACTGATTGCTTACTTCAGTTGACGATATGATATTAGCGACACGGATATAAATAGCTGGTACTCGTAGCTTGACCTTGCTATGAAGGGAGGGACTTTTGAGCACATTTAATTTTGCTTTAAATGGAATGACTAAAGTTGCTAATCAACCTCTACACTGTCCGTTACCATTAGATACTCTAAGCCATCGTTATTACTCTCGATAGTAAAGACATCGCTCGTCGTAAGTTCTTCATCTGTAAGAATGGACTTCAAGTCTAGTTCTTTTTCCTTCATGTCAAAGACGGCGTTTTTAAGATAAGTCTTCTGCGACCACTTCTTGTCAAAGAGCCCTTTCGTGATTTTAGAGAGCCTCACTGCCCAGACAAAGTCGTGTGAATTATTTGCAGACGTTGAGGTAGACGTCGCTGAAGTAAAGCCGGTTTCAATAGACACCTCAGCGATGCCTGAGACTCCACTAGTATCAATTAGATAGAGTTACTAAGCAACGAGTATTGATTCCTTACACTCCTGGGCCTCCACTTATGCCTCTTTCTCGACCTTGACTGGTTGTTTGGGTAGATTTACCACGGACAATCTTAAGCCCCGTGACAATAAAAATAGACCACGTTGGGCCGAGTTTGTTGTCTTCTAAGAATTGGACAATATCATCCCTAGCTAGACAGCGATTAAGATATGATCTCGTAGGGTTGACGGTGATGGTTTCAAGCTGTTCAATCTGCCAAGAATTTCCAATTGTCTTTTTGAAAGCGAGACCAAGTGAAGCTTTGGCATCTAGACCTGGTGCTGCACCGGTAGGAACACTGGCCTGGATTGATGTATTAAATCCGGCTTCTTTATTTGATCCCCATTCAAATTCAATGGGACCTGTGCGATAGACAGGCATGTCGAGCGGGAATGGCTCCGGCCCTCCTGCGTTAATTACTTGGTCCAAGTGCTTGAGGCTTTTAATGAAGTGACCAAGGCACAGCGGTCCTAATTGCTTGAAGGCGCCATTTTCACTGACTTCCCGAGGGGGAGGATAATGTGTTTGAGAGAGAACGAACCAACACTTGTCCATGGTAAAACGTGTCGTATACCTCACGGAGTTCTGACCTACTAAATGCAATGTATAGGTGGCCAAGGAGAGTTATGAAAGAGGGAGAAAAATGCAGACTTTCTGGAGCGGGGAGAAAATACTTAGTCATGTCAGACAGTGAACATGGTGATCTGGTTGGTTCTGGCCCAGTCAGCCTCAAGATCTGATCATCATACCCTGGTAGCTGAGTGCGGGGTTTTGATGCTGACGTTTTTTATGATCTAGATGGTCCTTCAATGCGTAATAGACAATGGAATTCACTAATGAGCTGTCTCGAAAAACCGAAGATTGCCTTGCTCTTTTCCAAAATTCCTTTGGACCAGACAGGCTAGCCGACGATGACTGGTTCGAGGACCGCGCTGCCGATTTTGTGTGGTGGTCTCACGGCTTGAAAGCACAAAAGACTGGTCGGAGCTCTCTTGATTATCGGCTCAAGGACCGACAGGACATCCAAAAAGTCGTCGCAGACCTGCTAGATACCCTGGCTATTTCACTGAAGAAATACCTGCATGCTGGTAAGCTTTTGTCCTGACAAAGCCTTTCAAGGTAGAAATGGGCTGAAACAAATGAAGATCAAGAGTCAATTCGAAGTGAACAAGATGGTAATTCCTCAGAATCAGAAAAAAGCTCAAGCGGGTCTTCGTGGTCCGAGTTTTCCGACGAAGCGAACGAGTCAAGGAGCAAAGATGACGCAGCAGAAGACACGAGGATCACGGACTCTGATCCTAAATTCTACATTGAAGCCACTCTAAAAATGCTTGCAAGGATATCTATCGCTATCAGGAGGTCGGGCACAAAGCTGCGTTATTTGAAAGCTGACGAGCACCTCTCCACTCACTCAGATGATGAGTACATGCAGTTGAGGAGACATCTCTTATTCCTTATCCTAGTCGGACCCTACGAGCGTGGTCTTTTCGCTGAACTCAAGCGCCGAGTTATTAACAAACAGACATCGATAGCTGTTGAAATCGTCGTTCGCTCATGGATTGTTGATCCTTCACGGGCTACCACCATCCAAAACCGCCTCATCGAAGCAAACATCATCAGGAGAAATAGAATTACATATGCAAGACGCTTCATCAGCAAGCGCGCAACTAAGACTCAGAGTCAAGAGACAGATGCTCCACTTCTCATCCGTTCACAATTCCCAAAAGGGTTTGAGACTACTAGGGAGTCGAGCACTTTTGGCTCTAACGCACAACAGGCAAACCCATTGCCTGTCCCCGTGCAACTAAAATATGGGAGCGCTAAGACTGCCGAGACCGTCGCTGCAAAGACTTTGACGGCGACAGAACTGGGGTCGCAGTTCGTCCTACCTATCATCACGCCATTTGAGCCCAAGAATGGGGCATCGTCAATCGCTACGAAAATGACACAAACTGGCACAAAGCAAGACTACCCGGCTTGTCCTACCAGTAGCGGTAGCTTTCAGTGCCCGTATTGTGTTCAAGTCCTGACTGATGATTACACGAAAAAGTCAAGATGGCGGTGGGTCATGCTCCTGGAGTATACAAACTGGCAAGGAAGTTAACAATTGTGAACAGAGGCCATGTTGCGCAAGATTTGAATCCATACTCATGCATCTATGAGGTGAGCTCGGATGAACCAAAGGAATACGAGAATATCAATTAATAGGTTATTAGGCCTGTTCGGACACTCATACGCTATTTGCAACCAAGGAGGAATGGGTCAAACACACGACATCTCGACACAATAGTGACCACTGGGTTTGTGACGACTGCATTCTAGAAAGCGACCAGGACGACGAGTTTATCTTCGACAGTCAGCATCTGTGGGAAAGTCATATGAGGTCTCTTCACAATTCTTCGGACAACCGTCTGATGCTTCTTCGAAATATGAGTAAACGAGCCCTCGCCAAGACGTCTGGATGTCCACTCTGCAAACGACCAAACAAAGTGTCGAGGCCAGATGAGGATGATCACATTGCAGAACACCTTCATGCTTGGGCATTGAAAGCTCTACCCTGGGATTTGAACCCAGATGATCAAGTCTACTCCGATCCAGCCGAGATGGGATCGGATGATGACCCGGCAGGAATATCAGAGCTGAGCGAACGAAGTGAAGATGAGGTAGATAGAGAAGAAGCGACAGTCTCAGACGCGATCGACCGCGAAGTTATTTGGCTCAGAACTGAGTCTGCTATACTCCCGCCCGAGCTCGCTAAGGCCACCTACAATCTCGATCAAAGCATTCAGAAATGGGACGCCCCTACCCGACTCGATGCGCGGAATGAGATTATGCTTTGGCATCTCATAAGGATCAACCAGATTAGGGCCCAACTGAGCCATGTCTTACAGACAGGGTCAAAGGAGAACCAATTCACTACTCAACAACAACAAGAAATCGAAGCTAATCTTTGCGCACACATCGAACTCGTCATAGAATATGTAAACGAGGTGTTGACGATGAGGGAGACGATAGACGAAGAGAATGACTACTCTTCACCTTTCCCTAAGGTCATGGGTGATAATATACCCCCTAACGATGTAGAAAAGGCAAAGCTACTTTGGGAAGGGCGTCATGTCTTGAGTTCATCGAATTTATCCATGAAAATTAGCTGGGCACGCGAAGTTCTGACCTGGATCGAAGGTTCACCAGAACTTCCGGAAGACGACCAATTTCATACGCCTTCAAGAATACACGAGCTTCGCGTCGATGCCATGAATGTTATATTAGATCCACAGGCTCAAGAGCAACCTGAAGCATTGTACATATACTCCAAGTGGCTCGAACTTGGCAAATTCGGGTACCAGACCGACAAAAGCAAGGCCTTTGCCGGCTACAGGCGCGCTGCAGAACTTGGCCATGCAAGATCTGAATATCGCATGGGTATGTTGCATAAGCGATCTACTGATGTATTTCAAGCTGACAGTTATATCTTATAGGCTTCCTGCATGAGGAATCTAACAATATGCCAGTGGCTAAGCAGCACTACTATCGCGGCATGTCTCTCAAGGACTCGGCGTCTTTACACCGGATGGGGATGATGGCCCTCTTAGGTGAGCATGGCGAGCCACAGGAGTATCAAATAGCGATAGAGCGTCTTCAGGCCTCGGCTGATAGGTCAGACGAAGACGACCCCCAAGGCGCATATGTCTACGGTATGCTTACGGCAGGTGAACTAACGCATGTTACGATGCCTGAAACCTTATGGCCGCGAGATCAATCAATAGCGAAAGTGTATATCGAGAAGTCAGCATACCTTGGATTTGCGAAAGCACAACTCAGGATGGGACAAGCATATGAGCTAGGTCAATTAGGGTGCGGTATCAATCCTTCACTATCTCTTCACTACTATGCCCTGGCAGCTGGACAAGGTCTTCCGGAGGCAGCCCTTGGCGTAAGTACGTGGTTTCTCATGGGATCTGAAGGCGCCTTCAACGAAAATGAGTTTCTGGCGTATACATATGCTAAGAGAGCTGCTGCCCTGCCAAGCGCACAATATGCCCTGGGCTACTTCACTGAGACAGGTGTTTATGTGGGGACAGACTTAGCTGAGGCTCGGAAGTGGTATCAGCTTGCCGCTGAAAACGGTAACGAGAATGCCATTGACCGTCTTAAGTTGTTAGACGAGTTCCCTAGGGTTACTGGTGCAAACCTACAGTAGCCTTACAAAAGTATAAATACATGTTTTCCTCGACCTTAAGTTTTACTGGAATATATGAAACTGCCAAGGGTCTAGGTGACTCTACGGGTAGCTATTACACAATATGGAAAGAGCTGCGTGTAGCTATTAGTAAGGAGTCTAGAAGGCTGGGCTTTAGACAAGTCATTATTGTTTCGACGAGAGAAGAGCTTTCTTATATAATTTAAGAGCGCTCGCCTTGGCTGTGGACGGCTCAAACGGGCCACTTGCACAAATACAGCTAACTGGAATGTGAAAGGTACCTGGTACTAAAGAGTACATTCCTTTATGTATAGGATAAGGATGTAAACGCAGGGTTTATCATAGACTCGTTAAATATTCCAACCATCCGGTATAGCTTAAGGGACTTGATAGATTTTAAATCTTCTAATTCTATCAACCTCCTTGAGGATTAAACAGGTAAATCTAGCTTAAATAGCATTTTGAGAGTTCAGGCCCTTCCACTAATACATGTCATGCCTGCCATATCATTGCCCGTTGACTAGGTGGCTGCCTTAGACATTAATCCGATGCCGCCAAACCAACTGTTCCTCCCTGGCACTATAAGTCGAAGCACCCAAGATATCCCTCATCTGCTGCACACTAGTAAACATGATCTGTCTCGCAATAAAAAACCGAATTCCCTCCGTGCAAGGCGGACTAGTCAAACTGCCCTCATAAGTCCAAAACTCATCAAAATACTGCACACTCTCCAGGAGCAACTTATGATTCAGTGTCGTCTGCTCAGTAGTCTCCGTCTCATTGAACCCAATCATCTTGGGCAGCTGTGACAGGAAACTGTTTTCTTTGTTTCCTGGGTCAAGACGAATAGCGAGCACGGCGCGCTCTTTGCCAGCTTCGTTGACGTGGACGAGATGGAGCTCTGCTCTTGAGCGATGACGTTCGACGGTGTGGTCAGCGGGAGCGTGGATGTGCCACCCTTTCAGATAGACTGTTTCGTTGTCAAAGCTGAAGGATGGGTTCTGGGTCCAGATGCCATCTTCGTTTTGGACGGTGAAAGCTGGTCCGTAGCCCCAGTTGAAGAAGTTGCCGGTGATCTCGTCAGGGTAGTCCCACTGCTTGATCAAATGTTCGAGGGACAAGCCCTGCTTGAGAGCAATTGGGATGGGCGATTGCTGGGTTCCTGTTTGGCAGAGATGATAGTCTGCATATCATTAGCAAGTTGGTAGTCGATCTGGGAAGAGATATGCCTACCAGGATTGATGCGGCCCCAGTTGTAGGACGCTTCATAAGCCCAGTCCGTACTTCCGGGTTCGGCGCGAGGGTCAATGTGTCGCTTCTTGTTCTTAAGTGAATAGTGATTGTTATGTTTCGCACAAGCGAAGACGCTGGTGACGCAAGTAGCCACGGCAAACAACTGAGAGATACGCATTGTGGATTGATGTCTGTGTGAGATCGAGATGATGAAGAGGGGGATTGACTATCGATTTGAAGGCGAAATGACAGGTCTTAAAAGCAATTGTACATAAAATTGCGATGGTCCTTAATTGGTGTTGAAGCGGTTAGTCCCAACGGTATGTCACCGCCAAGCTAAGCTACTGCGAGGCGCAGGCTATTATGAAGCCTCACAGCCCGTTGAATAACAGCGCATAAAATTACAAACAAAGCCAAGCTTTTCTTGTTTGGTAACTAGATCGATGTAAACTTACAATGCCAAGAAGACGGACGATTTGAACCATGGTTTCAGACAAAAGTTAAACTTCAAAAGTGAGGCTAACAAGCAACGCGTAATGACATGCACAGCGCTAAGCCCCAGGCTTGCCCCAGGTGGTAATGCGCTAAGCATTTAAGCTCATAGCGCTGTTTCTTTAGCGTCGGTAGCTGGGGCTTGGCTTTAGATGCGGGCAGACAATTGAGTCCCGTCCAAATATTCTGGAAAGGTCGAGAGAGTTAATTTCGTTCCTGGCTAGCGTGAGAATCCAGAGGAATCTATGCTCGGCATTCAATGATGACGGAAGTATAGTGGCTTGTACGCTTAGTGGGCGTTCTGCTGAGGTTCCATTAAGAAAGGATCATTTGATGATACATAGAAATGAAAGGTATGGTAAGTATTTGAGTCTAGAATTCGCGACGAGTGTAACTGAGGCTTGATATATCACATCCTTTGCTGCATTTTCTCGATGATGTGATTAACTGAAACTGTGGCTGGGTAGCTGAGAAACAAAAGCAGACTATCGTATTGCGCCAGGGCATAAGTTTGGATGCTTTGACTGGCCTCTTTTTACTGCCTTGCAAAACCTGATTGAGGAGATCCTGGCAGGCCCCATGCAAGACAATGACATATCAGATCAGATGGGGAACTTCTTCCCCGCTCAAGGGTCTGCAACTGCTTGATAAAGCGGGATTTAATTGCCACTTCAAATTTCACGCCTGATTGACAGAACTCCATCGGAAGATGAGCAACAATACTTTCAAACACCAGGCTTTAGACAATCCTGCCCATAGCATTCGGTTGGTTCATGTCAGCGCTCAGCAGAATGCGCCATCTCTTGAGCTGCGTCTCAGCACGTATTCAGTCGCCGACACCTTATCTTATTTCGCTGTCTCATACACATGGGGAGATGGCCGTCTTACCGAAGAGATTTCCATCAACGGTTACCCGATGAACATCACAAAGAATTGCCTCTATGCTCTGGAACAAATCAACCGACGATATCCGTCCGACGACTGCTCTCGAGAACCCACATACCTCTGGATTGATTCGATATGCATAAACCAGGACGACGATGACGAAAAAGGTCACCAAGTAGCAATGATGGGCAACATCTATGCTAAAGCAACCAAAGTGCTAGCCTGTATAGGCCCATTTGCGGACAACAGCCCAATGCTCCGCACCCTCTTGGATGACATAAAGACCAATAGCCCACAGCTTTATGCAGACAGAGAAACGCTTCGATCTGGCTATTGGTTCTACGAAGTCAGGAATTGGGGGATTGAAAACTCCTCTCTGCAATCCTATTTACAAGACTCGGTAGTATCTCAAGACGAATTGGCCACCCAACTTCGGGAGGCATGCTTTGCCTTTGCGGATCGGAGCTACTGGAGTAGAGTCTGGATCATCCAAGAGTTTACCGCCCCAGACCGAAGTGGCAACGACCTCGAAATCCTATGTGGCTATGACAGCTTCTCAAAGTCTGAAATCAATCTATGCTTCTACATTGCCTCATTCCTCTACAAGCCGGGCGACCAGGAAAGTGTTGATAAGGCGGGCCTTTTCGCGCATAGAATTCCTGTTATCCGGAGACATTGCTTCGAGATAGTCATGCGATTCGATGCGTCGGATCGCATCCCATTTGGGACCATTCTCTTCCGCATTAGAGACCGTTTCCACTGCACTAAGCCAGAGGATAGGGTATATGGATTACTCCCGCTAGCTGAATGGCCCGATGGTATGCCGCCAATTCAACCAGTCTATAACAGCTCTTCTGCTTTAGACTTGGCAGAGCTTCTTCTCAGCATTACGGATGAAACGATGTTCTTTTCATAGACAATCCTGGAGGCACTTGAGATTTACCATGATTATGAGCCCCTTAGGACGTTGGTGGAATCCAGGATCGGGATTCAAGATTTTGATGGGACGAGCCGCCGCGGTGGGAAATACCCCGTCCGCGCTTCTCATAAGCCGGAAGCTCCTGTTCTGCCTCTTCAAAAGAACCAGACAGGTCAGCTGTCGGCGTCACTCTATTATAAGGACAGCGCTCCGGATTCAACCTTGGGTCCAGTTGCGGAGAGGGCTGCTGTTCTGCACACGGGTGGGGGCAATGGCAAGTCACAGGTGTTATTATCTGGTTCGGGGATCGCCGGTTTACTCTGTGGCGAAGCCCGAGAAGGTGATGTGATAATGCACCACGACATACATTTGATCCTTGTGCTCAGACCGAGCAACCATGATGGCCTGTATAGACTAGTTGGTCAAGGACTATTATCCGAAGGGTTCAGATTTCCTGAAGGACTACCGTTGAGTAAAGGTATCCTGGAAACAAAGCTTGGAGAGATTGAAGGGGATGATCCTGAGAATAAGAGACAATTATTAAAGACGGAGATCGAGATGGCATGTCAACCCGGTCAAACAGACCTAACTTGTAAGGTTGAGCTAAGAGCTGAACCGATCGAGTGGCTGATCTGGATGGGTCAGGATTTATCCAGGAATGTGGACAGAGATGAGGAAAGTATATTCAAGAGGTTGTCGACCACCCTGTTCATGGAGGCTACTATAGTTTAGACAGCTTGTAGCTTGGTGGTATCTCTTGGCCCATCGCCCAAGCATTGGGATTCTGATGTTTCTGACAGTTGTACGACATTGAAAAAACCGAGATTATAGTTTTTTTTTTGAAGAATATACTTTCAGATAAACATGATAAAACGCCTTTTACTCTATACCCATGCATCAGAGGGCATTTTCGGTTCGACCAATCAAGGCGACATGGGGTAGGTTCAAGTTGAGCACAGCATAACGGGTCTCGGTCACGTCAGTCCCTTCGACCAACCAAAAGTCTCCATATTAGCAGCAGCAGCACTAATACTGGTATATAATTGCTGCACTAGGTCTCATCAATGCTGATCAGTAGATAAGGCCAATTGACGCAATATGGGGGTCGAATGAGCAGTGTAGCACTATATGTCTAATTGATGACATTGCATATAGTGTAGACCCGTTTACTTCCTACACAGGTTAACATGGCGGGTTGCTTGCGATGATATTCCTTGATGGAGTAACATTCTGAATGGCGAAATAGCGCTTTCAACATTGGTCGATCGGATAAGTTTTCGCGTATAGGACATATAAGTCGATCCCGATAGCCGTATCATTCCCTTCAATCCGATGCCCGGACAACAAACTCAAGATGGCAGACGACAGCAAGGATATCTCGCCTAAAACGACACAGGCCACATATGGTCAAACCTCTGACTCCGATGAGCCAGCCGTGGCTGTGCTGCAAGAAACTCCAAAGAGAAGCTGGAAGTCGTATATCTGGGATACTTTCGACAAATCCCCCGAGGAGCGCAGATTTCTCTTCAAGCTCGATGCAGCTCTTATGACGCTGGCTTCATTGGGGTACTTTATCAAGTATCTTGATCAGGTATGTCAATCGATATTCCATCGTTTAGTATCGCTAACAAAATAGGTCAACATCAACAATGCATTTGTGTCCGGGATGAAGGAGGACATGGGGCTGTTTGGGAATGAGTTGAATTATATGCAGACATGCTGGACCATTGGGTATGTCATTGGAGAGATCCCAAGGTAAGACTGTTCTGATGTAGTATGAGTCTTCCTGTGCTAAGAATCTAGTAATATGCTACTGACTCGGATCCGACCGAGTATCTGGATTCCCGCTTGCGAAGTAAGTGCCCTTTCTATCACTCATTGCTCTTGAAGCTGACTCAACTAGGTCACCTGGTCTATTCTCACCATCCTCCTCACAAAGTGCACCAACTCGACCCAGCTATACGTCCTCCGTTTTTTCATCGGTCTTGCCGAAAGCACCTTCTATCCAGGAATGCAGTACATCATCGGCTCATGGTACCGCAAAGACGAACTTGCCAAGCGGTCTTGCCTCTTTCATGCCATGGGAAACGTGGGATCCATGGTCTCGGGCTACTTGATGGCCGGCTCACATAACCTCGACGGCGTGCACGGATATCATGGTTGGCAATGGCTTTTTATCACCAATACCGTGGTATCGCTACCCATCGCCATCTCTGGATTCTTCTTCTTGCCTGATCTACCTGAGATCACCAAGGTCTGGTATTTTACCCCAGAAGATATTGCAATTGCGAAACGGCGTATGGAACTCGAGGGTAGAGCCAAGAGGGCTCCCTATACAAAGGCCAAGTTCAAGAAGATCTTTAGTAGCTGGCATATCTATGCTCTGGTGCTGCTATATATTCTGTTCAACAACGGCAACGGCGGTAGTTCACAACCTGCGTTCCCCTTGTGGTTGAAGTCACAAGGGTATTCAATTAGAGATGTTAATCTCTACCCGACAATCGTTGATGTCATCAGCGTAGTCACAACCCTCATCTACGCGTGGACATCAGACAGCCTCTTCCGCGGTGCTCGATGGCCAGCAATAGTCTTCTCCGGTCTAGTGAAGATCATAGCCTACGTCGGTCTGACAGTATGGAAGGTTCCTACAGCATTCACGTGGGTATGTTTCATGCTGTGCGGCTTTGGCGGTGGAATTAGTGGATTGACGTTTGCTTGGGCGCATGAGATTTGCAGCGATGACAATGAGGAGAGGGCTCTTGTCACGGGTGCGATGAACCAGATGGCTTACGTGTTTCAGGCTTGGTTGCCTCTCGTTATTTGGCAACAGGTGGAGGCCCCAAGCTATCCTAAGGGATACCCTACTATGGTTGCTTTGGCGGTTGGGTTGAT
The DNA here is from genome assembly GCA_004367485.1 of Fusarium citri. Taxonomy (NCBI): domain Eukaryota; kingdom Fungi; phylum Ascomycota; class Sordariomycetes; order Hypocreales; family Nectriaceae; genus Fusarium; species Fusarium citri. Next base: position 37,251 of record QHHH01000209.1, read on the forward strand.
TGGGACTTCTTTTGTGATTCGGATATTGCACAAACGGCAGATAAGAGGACATCGCCATGCATTGGTAGAGGCTTGAGGCAGTTCCTGAGTTTATCATAGATATTCATTTAGTCGGAACATGAAGTCTAGCATTCCCGGCCGCTATAGTTGTATAAGGCAATGTTTATGCCATCATGGTCTGACGGGAGAGATCGTCCTTCCAGTATTTGTTTGCCCGATGTTGTGACTGAACAGAAACGACGTACTGTACACAAACAACCTAGGGTTCAAGTCCATACGTCAAGTCAGATAGCTGATTCCAAAAGTCAAAATCCTTGTACTGATACCTATCGTGTGCAACAACCGAGTCCATCAAATGAGAATCAGTCACGCCCACCTTGGAAATGTACCATTGCTCAAATCCCTTGTAAGATTCGGCATATCGGCAGAACAGAGGTTTGCCATTAGTGATTATGCCACATCGTGGCTTATGAGTGCGACTGGCTTCTTCAAACAGCTGGCTCAGCCTCTTGAGAGTCTCTGGGAGGTTATACGCGGCCTGGGCGGTATGCAGGTCCCAGGCCTGATCTCTCACGCAGAGTAATCTAGACGCGTTTATGATTGCAAGGGCGAGATGGAGGATGGAGACGAAGGTGAGGGAAGAATAGGATTCGACTGGTATCAATAGGAATGCGTCGATAAGGGATCGGGTACTCTCGAGGTGGTCCCACATTGCGCGACATCTTAGGTGGGTAGGTCCAGGGGGATTGTTCCGATTGCCGTAGTTAGCAGGCTCCAGTAAACGTATATGAGCAGCAGCACAATGGCTACGTAAAAGATCTGAACTTTTCAGTTAAAAGATGATACGATATGTTCGTGGCAGGGAAAGCCTACGGTTTGACTGTAGATGCTCTGGTAAGGAGTTGGTAAATGTATCTAGCTCGTTTCGTATCGAGGCAACTATTATTGCGCGAACACTCCCGGAAGCCTTGTCGTCGAGTGTATCACCTGTATTTCCGAAGGCATCGTTGACCTTCATAGCGATTTGTCGTATGTGGATGAAGTTGATTAAGAGTAAGTCGGTTGGATATTCTTGATCGCGTAGCAAATGTTGAACGCATTCGTCGAGACGTGGTGTGTAATCTACCCCACAAGGTTTCCCGAGAATAGTACATCGTCTAACATATCTATGTAAGACACCGCAGTTATAGGAGGTACGCGTGGATAAAAACTTACATAGATGCTATGTAGTAAACACCCAATGCAGCTCGAAGATCGTCGTTGGAGTGTCCCGGTTGCAGTTGAAGGTCATCTCGCAAGTCAGCTACATCGCCGACGATTGATCCGAACGCTGGGCGCGTGGTGCTCGGGCGTTTATGCAATCCCAGGTCTGCAAGTAAGCCTATAGCTAAGTGTAGAAGGCTTGTGTCCTTGGCTTCTGCGTAAAAGAAAATGTCGTTCCTGTCATTGTTTTAGCTTTGCGACACGTTCATAGAAAAGGCGAAAGGAAATTTGGATTCGGTCCAGCCTTACCAAGCAAAAATGACCAAAAGGGCCTGGACTATCTCCAGACTCTTGTTCATTAGCACAACAGTTTGATAGGCGACATGTTGACGAAACCAGTCTTCAAACGCGGCGTAAGCTTCCGACGCTGGAGGCCTGCATACCCACAATGTGGTCTTGAGCAGAAGAGGTTTATGCTTGTATAGATCGTAGGCGTCGAGAGAGGGTAGGGGAACAAAGGGGAACTGTGGGACCATCTCGCTCATGTACTCTTGCAGCACCTGACCGGCCTCTGCAAAAGGAACTTGGAAGCCCGGGACAATATTTATGGTGGCATCATGTTGTGGTTGTAATGGTGCTGATATCATGTCGTGATGGGATGTTTGTAGTACAGTAGGTGCAAAGCCGTTGATGGGAATCGAAGAGAGGGGTTCAGTCGGTTGGTTACGCTCTCGGTTTAGCAGGGCCATTATGTTGTCGAGTTTCTGCTCAATGACTTTCGATTGACTTGAATTCGGCCCTGGTCAGTCTCCTGTCAACTGGAGTGTTCGAGTTACTTACGTAGCCTTTCCTCGCTTCCTCTTTGACACAGCATGTGACCTGGAACATACAAGGCTATTTTTCAAGCACCTAGAACGAACAGGCAGCCAATTTTAATAAGACGGACAGAGGGGAACCCGAGAGACAAAGGGAGAGATACATACCTCCGGCAGGTTTCTGGCTCGCCGTCCTCGTCATTAGTGGCTGGCCAGGCACACTTGGCCTTGGCCTGGGAACAATTGGAGCAAGCCCGAGGCTTATCCATTGATCACAAGCAGTATAGAGTGCGGCAACGGAACTGTATCCCGAAGAGTGGTCAGGAAAATTATCCCCACGCAGTGGAGACTGTTTTATCGGATACTTGTCAATCCGACCTAACAGTAGCCCAACATCATCAAGTATGTTTCGCGGGTCAATTGCGGTGACCACGATAATCTGTTATGCTGGGCGACCGGGGTGCAGTGGCACTGATTGGAGGTTTCCTTATTTATGAAAGCTAGGGTGGGACGCAAACAATGAGGTTATATATTTTACTTATTTTCTTAACATAAAAAAATATAAGGCTGTTACAGATGACGTTGCTATAGTATCGCCACTGTCACAGCCTTTAAATAACTTATCTGTGTAGTACCTATTGTTTACTTAATTAATAAAAGATTGCCTATAGCTTTCTGAACTAAAACGATCCAAGCGTCATTTCACGCTCCCTGCTGCATCCTACATCTTGGCGCATGGTCGAGACCTATACATCTGGCATCCAGCCGGGCGACCAGTATTCCATTCTAGTCTTAATAGGCAATCACCGGTTTTGGACCCCAAGTTCGTGCGGCACAATGAACTTCATTGAGACGCGTATGCTTTGATTTCAGTCACCGTATGTAGGTTGCAAAAAGGAAAACCTCTTCCGAGGTCTAGGACTTAAGTTCTACAATGGCCTTACCTTCCTCAGATGAAGACCGTGTTTATAAATACCCAGTTTCTAATGGTTTACTTTCTCCTCTCAACTTCTTCATTAAGCCCCTATAACGAACATATAAGAAAGTTCTTAGAACGACATTAAATATGGTAAGAAACAAGATCTAACAACTGTATCTAAAAAGGTGCTGACAAGATTGCACAGAGAACTTCCATCCTCACGCTCTCCGCTATCCTAGCTATGCCGGGTGTCAGCGAAGGTAGAGATTGGGCGTGCAAGAGTGTTGGGAAAGGCCGCCCGTCGAGCAAAAACCTCAAGGATGCAGTCTGGGACTTTGATAAGCTCTTTGGCAAGAACCTGCTTACAGTGAGGAGTAATCAGTGCTATGTATCGCAATGCAGAGGCCACTATTTCGCACTCTGCAACATATCTGGAGTAACACAAAAGGAAAAGAAGGGGCATCGTGGACAGGCCAAGGATAGAGCATTGTCCCGAGGTCAGGGAGATAATTGCAACCTCACTGTCGGTAATCCCATCTCAGATTCGTACAATGTGTACTATTTTGGGTCTCTTGAGAGCTTGAACAAAGGCGACAACTGTTATCTTAAGAACGATAAATGCGAAGTCTTTAGGAATGATATTCGCGGGTGTTAGTTAGGTTGAAGCAATATCTCCAATCATTGAGTATAAATATTTAGCTATGTCTCAGACATAAAAGACTACAGCTTCAGAAGCTGACCTTGATTTTTACAAGAGGTACTAGGGCTAATAGGTTTTATTATCTCTTGTAAAGGTGAATTTCTTTATATATAAATCTGTTAATGTTATTCAGTTCTGGTATAAATGATCTGTGTTATTAATAGTGGGAAATCTTAGCACTCTGGGGCCGATAGCGGAACAGATATTAGCCTTGCTATTACAAAGACCGCAACAGCCCACAATTTATCATCGAGTACCTGATGTCTTGGCCTTGTTCGACGTTGTGATTTGTCAGCACAATTATAAGTATATTGTCACGGAGATCTGCTACTTATACACAATACAGCATCATGTAACGTTATGTGAGATCATAGCTGTGTTACTAGGTCAAGTCGATTGCACGCCAACCATTCGTCAACAACATTGACCACAAGCCTGTCAACCCTGTCAAGACATCGTGGCGACAACACGACTCCCGGATCCGACATTGCGGCCTTGGAACGAGAAATGGAGGGCAAGAAAATTGTCATCACTGGCGCAGGACGTGGTCTCGGCCGTGCACTAGCAATCGTGGCCGCCGACCGAGGAGCAATTCCATTGCTACTAGGCCGGTCCCTTCAAGCATTGGAGCAAGTCCGTGACATAATCCAAAGCCGAAGTGGTGTATCAGCACCAACAATTGTTTGCGACCTCTCGGATACATCATCTGTCATCAACGCAGCGGAAAACATCGCCTCGTCCCATCCTGACATCGATATACTGGTCAACAATGCGGCGCATTTCACAGACGGTGCTTTTCAGAGCCAAACGTATTCGCAGATCCTTTCTGTTGTCAATTCAGCGGTCACGGGTACTATGATTCTTACCAAGGACTTGCTGCCACTTTTGAAGCAGAGACCGCACGCGGACATCCATAACGTCGTTTCCATGTCTGGTCTGCCACATGCAAGACTGACTGGCGCTTCCTTGCCCTTCAGAGCGGCAAAGGCGGCCCAGGATGGCTTTACACAGGGCCTGGTGGAGGAATTACATGGCAGCTCGGTACGAATTACTTCGGTTTATCCGGGTCTGATCGAGGATGTATCGCCCACGGATGAGGCATGGGATATCCAGCGTGGTCCAAGCGAGGGTATCACAAACAAGGATGTTGTTGACACAATCCTGTACGCACTTTGCGCTCCTCGGAATGTGTCTCTGCGCTCTATTGTTATTGAGAGAACTCGGTCAGATTTCTTGGTGTAGTTATGAAATGCGGATTTTTACCTCCTTGCATTAATCTAGCTGTATGTGATAAGCCACTACTCTCAGCCGTTCTCTAAACTCCTCGTCCAGCCAACGATGACGCGTTTTGCATGAAACTATTGCATGACATTTAAAACATTGTCTCGGATATCAGCTCTTGGTTCGTCAGTGCGTGCGGGGAGGATACGCCACTTCTTTTAGTACAGAGCTGAAATCCCTCAGGTGAATCTGTCCTCTGTTGTGAGGCCTATTTATACCTGCTCACTCGCGTTCAAAATTTTACATTGGGCTCCAGACTTCTCATTCCACATCGCACTTCATTTCAGCTTCTATCAATTCACAACAATGTCCTTGACAAAGGTAGTTAATGGTGTCGTTGTCACCAACACGGATGTAAGTCACGATCCACCATACTGCTACAATGGTAGCCAATCAGAAACAGGTTAAACCTCCCCTGGGCTGGACGGTCAAATACGAAGACTTCGGCAGTCCCACTGAATGGGGGGATGACGGAGAGGTCGCTGATCTTGTCAGCGGTTACGGTATTAGTGGAGAAGTCAAGCCGCTTTTCAGAACCCGATACAGCAGCAGCGAGGTTATTTTCATCATCGAAATTAACAGCGAGTATTTTGTTTATGATGGCCAAAATGGACGGGTGCAACGCATTGTCAGCCCGACCGATTTGAGGGAAATTGTGGAGTTTATCAACGAGCAAGGGTGGTTTCGACTTGAGACAGAGGACCTTGGTTAGATGCCTTCTTTCTTTTCGTCTTCAATAATTAAATACGCCTTGCAATTATCGATTGTACTGTTTCTTTCCAATGAGTCCTCTCTTCAGTGTTGTGGATTATCTGTACCCAGTTTTGGGTTGCTTAGTAACAATCAACGGGCGAATGGTTTAGTGGTATAATACTCCCTTAGCATGTTCGCTCCACTGAGCTTCATCATTGGGAGTGGTCCAGGGTTCGATTCCCTGTTCGTCCAACGCAGCTGGTTAGATTCCGGCAATACCTCACTTTTTGCATCTGTACAAGATTTCACAGAACAGGCACAGAACCGCAACTTCACAAATGGCTACCAACAAGTTGTATGTAATATGTGATAGAATATTATCAGGCATAACTATTTATTATATACAGTAAAGACCGTTAAACCGTAGCCTCCATAACCATGCTCAACCGAGCACTTAGCATTCCGATCAAAGACCAGAAATGACCATGTAAGATACACAGTCCGGGGTACCCAACCAGTCATCATCCTAGTGGCCATGAATTGGAAGATCTCCCACTTAGGCCTTGGGGCCCAGGGTGGCAGGGCAGTCGAGGCAGCGAGCATCGTACCAGGCAAAACCCTTGCCGGCGTCAGCGGGGTTGATGGTAGTACCGGTGTGCTTGAAAAAGTAGCAGATACCGTTGGCATCGTCGTAAGCAACAGCCTTGCAGTCAGGCTTGGTAGTGCCGCAAGCAGCAACGCAGTTCTTGCGGTCAAGAGCACCCTTGTGGACGCTATCGTAGCTGGTAGCAGCCGCGTTGTTGCGCCAGTCCTGACGACCGCAGATGGCGCCGTCCTTGGAGTTAGCGAAGCCACAGCCAGCGTCGTAGAACTTGTAGCCAGTGGGCTTCTGCTGGACAGCAGTGGTCTTGATGTCGAACTTGGAGAAGTAGCAGATGCCGTTGACATCGTCGTAGGTGATGGACTTGCAGTCGGGCTTGGTGGTACCGCAGGCCTTGATGCAGCCGTCAAGGGTCAGCTTGCCCTTGTGGATGCTGTCGTAGGACTTGGCCTCGCTGTTGGTGCGGTAGCCGACAAGGCCGCAGAGAGAGCCGGAGGGGATGTTGACCAGGTTGCACTCCTCAAGACTGCGGCAGGGCAGCTTGTTGTTGGGGGCAGCGGCAACGGAAGCGACTGACAGAGCAGCAGTGACGAGAGTGGAGTAATGCATCTTGAAGGTTGGTCTTGGAAAGGGAAGAGATACAAAAGTATTCTGTTGCTTTGAAGTTGCTTTGAGTTGCTTGTTAAGGAGATGAGGTTGAGTGCTGAAGATGTGATTACAGCGACGATCTTTTCTCTTTCTTATAGGGCTTAGGAGAGGCTGGACAGTAAGCTCTGTTTGCCTTCATCCAGAGTCTAGATCTCCCGGACTGTCGGTCTGACACGATGTCTTGACGCCGACTTGCGAAAAGGGAATCGTTCACGATGTTTGTCAACAGCTGAAAGACTATGTCCTGAACTATTGAACAGATTATCGAAACTTGGCAAGCTGACGCAGCAGCTGAGAGGAATAAGGGTCTTCCTCTCGACGGACAAAGTCGTCCGCGTAGGCCTCAACTCCAAGTGTCCGGTCTCGTCGCCAAACCCAGATCGCTGTACCCGCATAATTTGTACCGTACTGCCGGAAACCAGGGGTCTGGAAGGTCCCGGTAAATCCAATTGGCTAGGTAAGTTAATGTTGTTACTGGCAATTAAAATATTGAAGCCACGAGACACTGGCTGTCAAGTCCCAAGCAACACTTCATTGCTGGGGTTTATTTCCGCGAAGGTGGTTGTGCGATGGGCTCATGCATTACCAAATTGGGAAACGTGGCTGGACATCAAGGTCAAGGATTGGAGAGTGAACGATCTGGTAGTGAGGCGAAGGATCGTGGCGTTATGAGTGTCCAAAAAGAGTATGGATTAGTAGAGGCTCCTGTTGCTAGACGTCGCGCGTAGAGTAACCGAGTTTCTTACCCCTGTCTCTACTTAACATTGTGAAAGCTACCCGGGAGACAGACAATTAAATTTACGACTGGCCATATATCTACGTAGGTGTTGAAATGATACATTCGTAGAGGAGAATTGTAAAATGATATCGAACAGAAATGAACCATACATCAATTCTCCCAGTTAATTGCATAGATATTCATTTTGCCAGCCGAATTACAATTCGACAGTTACCAATACCTCGTGGGCTTTCAGATCTGAGAGATGGAAACGTCAACAATCCATCTAGTCTAGAGTCCACCAAGAAAAAGCAACTAAGCCACTCTAGTGCTCATACAAGTTTTGAAACTAAAATCGAGTGAGAGTGTTTTGGTAGAGTCGAGACTGGGAATTGAGTCAGCGACAGCGACGATATCACCGTGTCTCCTTGACGCGAGTGGCAAATGAAGACTGGATGCTCGACCAGGTACGTACGTGGTCATGCAGCTAGGCAACACGTTTTTGACCAGGGCTATTCAGCTTATAGGTGGGTGAATTTACTTTTATAGCTATGCTTATTCCCGTGATGCAATCTCCAAGTTTAAATCCCTTCCCTCCACTGTTCAACACTTGCCCATGTCCCATCTTGATTGAAGTTTGGGATTGTTGTAAAGCTTTTTAAAAGCACTGGAATGCTGTTCCTGTCGATCCGATCTCGGAATAAGCCTCTGAAGCTATTTCCAGTCCCTATCTTAGCCACTCCCGATCAACTGGCGATACCCACTTCAAGCCAGCCGCAGTGGAGATCGCGGATTTCGGCCGATCTGATCTCGCTAATCAAGCCCCTGTGATCCAGGTTGGAGGACACGAAAGCTCGATATCGACACACCTTTTCTGAGTCATGCGATGGGGAAAGACGTTGATTTGCGACTTGTACGCTGAAAAGCAATAAGGCTGAACGAAGGATTGTGAACCTGGTAGTGTTTGGCGAGACTGTCAGTACGGCAGAGCCAGTGCTTTTCCCTTCCGCCGCGTACGTGTCTGTATGCTCATCTCCATTCGCGTGCAATCAGAGGAAAGGGCCGGTCAATTTGCTCCGGCATCGTGTGTTGTTCAAGTTCAGAGCAAACATCGCTCCCACAATAAAACGTGGCTAATTGAACCCAAGCTGAACATTCATAAAATCGGGAGATCGTGTAATTCTAGGCGGGCTCGGAAGTGAAATCTCTTTTCCTTGAGCAAATTCTTATTTCTTTGTACCAGTGACTTGGGAAGAATTGATGCTGGCGGCAACAGACCATCTTCAATGAGTGGAACTCAAACATGTTTAGAGCGTTGTGATCCCTGTCCATTTAGGTACTCCATCTGATAAGTAACCTATAAGCGTTGATAACATAACCGATAAGCGTACGGCAGCAGAAGCAGACTCCTTTCCTACGCGGTTACCAGCGGTATGCTCGGCTGCTGTAACGTCTAAACCGAGCAATCAGTGAAGCGCTGCATCTCTTCACAGCGCATCTCATTGATGACCCCATAATAGTTCCCAAACTGGACGGTATAAGCGAAGGAATGCGGGAGGCCATCTTGCTTAATTGAAGCTGAGTCCCATAATCACTGAACCCCGTCAACTGAGCTCTATTAAATTGCTTCTTTCCATAACCCACAGCATGACTGGTCGATATAAGATCATGCTGTATGCCAAGATGCTAATTGTAAATACGGTTTCTCGTAATCCACGGCGTCGGATCCGGGCCCAGCGGAATTCTAACCTCACCGTTACAGACTATTGACACAAACGCCCATTTAGCGCCATACCCGATTTAAAGTCAGGAGATACGGTTAGTGACATCCCAATGGGAAATGTTTATTCCCCATGGTAGTATCAGGGGGATTAAGCGCTAAGACATCCTGGAACCAATAGTTTGTAGTTAGCTTCTGTCGTGTTAGCGGACTGTCGCCCTCCTGTATACAGGGGAACTCATGATGTTGAGTGGAGAGTATCTTGATAGGAAGAATAAAGTGTAGTAGAGGTTGTCCCAACTGCGTGTCTTTCTGCTCCCTGGCACACCGACCTTCTTTCACTCGTTCAAGATGGTTTCTGCAAGGCTCTTCGTGGCGGCTTTCATGCTTCGTTCTGTTGTCGCTTCGCCATGCAAAGCTCGTCCCATTTTGACGAGCTCAGCTGTTGAGCCGTCTGCCACTGCCACTTCTGGATCCACTTCCTTGACCTCTAAGAGTCTTACTGGTGTCTCAACCACCTTCAGCGCGAGTTCTGTTGAGACATCTGCCACTGCTACCTCTGACGTGTCTTTGACTACTGCATCAACTGGTACTGCTAGTAAGACAGAGACTTTGTCCGCGGATGTCGCTGGCAGTACGAGCGCTGAGTCTCTGTGGAGTGAGACCAGTACCACAGATGTCCCCACCGCTATCGAGACCTCCACTGGGACTCTGACAACTGCGAGCGAGTCTGCTTCAGACACAACCAATCCAGCCCTGTCCACCACCAAGGCCTCGACAGATGCTACTGAGTCTACCTCAGTTACAGCCTCCACAGCCGCTCATACCTCTGAGACTTCTACTGAGACTTCTACTGAACGTCATGATACCACTTCCACTGGCTCTGCTACCAACACAGATACAACAACCACAGTTGAGCTCACTAGCGATACCTCCACAGACGTCTCAACAACTACAGGTACAGAGCCTACCTCGGTCACCACTACCATAGCCGACTCCACCACCGACACCTCTGCTGTTGACTCTACTACTGCCACTACTGGGTCTTTGTCGGACACAACCACCACGACTGAAGCGGTCACCTCAACCCAGACCTCTACTGAGCCTCACTCTACCACTGTCACAGAGTCTGCGTCAGACACAACCACAACTGTCCAATCTAGTATTGAGTCTACCGAGTCCACCTCAGACACCGCCACAACAGTTCAGTCTACCACCGCGACTTCCTCGGAGGGTTCTGCTACGACAGCAGAGTCTACTACTCAAACCTCTGCTGCGGCCTCTACTACCCCTACCACCGTCGTCTCCTCAGACACCACCACTACTACTGGAGGGGCCATCTCTACTGAGACCTCTACTGAGCTGCAGACTATCACAACCACTGAGTCCACCTCCGACACCACGACGGCCCAGTCAACCACTGCTGTCTCGACCGAGGCCTCGACAACCACAACCACTGAGCTCAGCTCGGGCACCACTACTACGGCCGAGGCAACTACCGAAACGTCTACCACTTGGGTCCCGACTACTACCGAGACGTCTGCCACTGAGGCCTCGACAACTACCTCCACTGACGATACGTCAGACACTTCCACCACCGAAGCTGCCACCTCAACCGAGGCTACGTCTTCCACTCTCATCGAATCCACTACAACCACTGCCGAGTCCACAACCGAGACCACTGCTACTACGACCAACTTTACAACCGCAACCACTGGAGAGGCTACAACCACAACTGAGGCGATGACCACTTCCAGCGAGGAATGTAAAATCCACCCTTACATGCTTGTTTAAGCCACCTTTTACTGTAAATATTCTACACCTCTTGCCAGTACTGCAGTTAAGATTCAACGGTATATATATAGAATGCTTCTTAAAGATATAATCTTAATGCCTGGATCGGGCCGATGAATCCTGGTCGAGCTGTACATCTACCAGCATGAACTTCCTCCTTGACATATTATGCTGGGAAACTTTCATCCGATTCCAGCAGGTTAGCCTTCCGCCACGCTGAAACAGCTTTGACCTATTCAGGCTCGATCTAACGTCGTAGTCTGCCTAGGTACTCAAACAGCACATCTACAACACCACCGAGCTTATATCACTGAATGACAATACCGTGCAGCCTGTAGCGTCAACACACTATACATCGGCGGCCATTCAACGCCCTGGAAGTCTCATTACTTTGACGAAGCTAGAACGCTTGCCATAGATTTCAATATTTACAACATAGAAATGATTATTATCATCGCCGATCTAGATACCTCTTTAGAGGAATACGCTATCCTAATTGATGGCACGAGGTAGACCGCAAACATAGGCGGCTATCACTTAAGAATCAGTTCGGAGATATTCGCGACATGGTAAAAATACCAAAGATTGTGATTGATAGACTGCCGGATGGCAGGGTTAAATCTGTCCTTGGACAGGGATTCTGGGGTTCCTCGAGTTCTCCGAGGTACGTTGGACTATCTTCCTAGCACAGCCATAAGAAGTAAAAATGATACAAAATCGATACTAAAACATGCTGGCTATAAAGCCCTGTATGGCAGGGGTAGTGGTGTCAAACGCAAATTAATGCTAGGGTACAGGCTGTAATTGTGATTATTCATCTGCCCCGTAAAGTAAAATCGTAAGGTTCAAGTTTGGCATCTAAACATTGTTTTTTCCAACTTTATTACAGGCAGACAGGGGCTGTTTCAGCTAAGTCGAGAGCCATGATAATAATGTCTGACGGATGCCAGCCATCGCAGATATATATAGAGAGAATCTATCTCGTAAATTGAATTATACTATTCTCTCATCTCTGCAAAGCCTCAAAGTCCCCCATCTACTTCCTTATCTATAATTCTATTCTCTAAAAACACAAAATGCAGTTCGCTTTCGTCTTCATTCTTTTCGCTGTTGGCCCCTTTGCCCAAAACGGGTAGGTCTACACTCTTTACCATGGGTAAATTCCTGTTACTGACCTTTTTTTCCAGCTGCGGATTTCCCGATGGCCCATACTGCCTTTCACTCGGCAAGGGAAGCGATGGTTTGGAAGTATTCCGTGCCGACAGCTGCTGCCTTCTGCCTGCTCGTTGCGGCAATGAAGTCGGTGTCAACTGTCGTCGGGAGAACGAGGGCCCAGATGGTCTACCGATTAACAAGAAGAGGGTTGTGCACCGCCGCAACGCGCAGAAGAGCTACAAGGCATAGGTTGGGTGTAGCAAGTGACAGAGTTGGTTAAAGCGTGTACCACGGGTATTCGTTACTGCTTTCAGGGAGAGGCAGGTCCTCTTGCTAGACTTATTGCTGTCACTACTATCGATTATAATAAAGTAATGACTTCTTGTTTATGTTCCAAGTACACGGATCTATGTAACTAAACAATGTTGAAGTCGAAAGTGAAGTCAAAAGGCTTCATATGACAGCGATGCTGCTCAAAAGGCCTCACAGCAACAGTCGCACTTCCAAGCCCGTTATTGTCATAGTCCAAATGTAATACCGTCATGTTCAACGGCTTCAAATCGTGAGGGTGCTTCGCATCATCAAGATCAAAAGGCATGTACCTCCTCGCCGTGAAACTGAATCCCTCACCCTTACTTCGTCGCGCATCGAGCGTAACATCCTTGTTACCAATCTTCAACCAGCGCAAGTCCTCACGGTTGCCGTTCTCCTGAGGATAATCGTAGTGGGTGAACAAGTCAGGGACGTTGGAGCTGTACTGGCCGATACGTCCGGCTTGTTTGGAATCCTTGTAGCTTTCGCCAGGGCCGCGACCAAACCAGGATACATCGTCGAAAGACTCGGGCAGGACGGCCATGAGACCGATGTGGGGAATCGTGTGGGATTCGTTCTTGCCAATGAACTCGCCCTTAGCCTGGAGCTGAAGCTGAGGCCCTGAAGATGGGATCTTGTAGACCATGTCTGCCTCAATGCCCCAGGCCTGAGTCAAAACACCAACCCAGACCTTGTAGTGCACCGTAGCGCCATCCTGGTCAGTGGACCAACTAACGTCTCTTATTTGTGGGTATATCATTGAGATACTGTTCTTGTCCCACAGGGGTCCATCGCCTGAGCCGGACGCGTCATTTTGGGTTAGAGCGCGGTAGAAGGAGAGCTCGGGACCGCGTTGGAAGACGTCTACGCCGTTGATGTTCCATGTCACGTTTCCTTGGAGAAGATCGAAACCAAAAGTGGCGTCGCCGCTCTTGTAGGTGAGCTTTGTGCCGTTGCGCTCGAACTCTGAGGGCTCTTGACGGCGGGTGAGAGAGGCTGTGTTCTTGGATGACGATGTGGGTGGCTTAATGTGAAGCTGGTCCCAGGCGATGAGATGACCCTTAGGAGCCCAAGGGGCATCTTCCTTGAGTCTGAACTCGACGGTAACCCAAGACTCACCGCCCCAGGTACTGTTCTGGGGAGGGAGCGCCAGAGTTCTGTTCTCGCCACCAGCAATCTTGGGAAGGGAAAGAGCCTGGGGCTCAGTCTTGAGACCGTCCGCGACCAAGTGCCATGTAGCATCAAGATGACTGAGATCCAAGAAATCGTAGTGATTGACAACAGTCATCGCGCTTCCATTTTTCGCAAGCTTGACAGACACAGGTTGGATAACCTTGGCATATTCTCTCAGAGAAGGCATGGGCGTGTGGTCAGACAGGGTCAAACCGTCCATGATAAAGTCACCATCGTTGGGCTCATCGCCAAAGTCACCGCCGTAAGCGTAGTAGGTGACATTCTCTTCCTCCTTAAGGATACCATGGTTGCTCCATTCCCAGACGAGACCACCTTGAGACTGGGGCTCGGTTCTGAACATGTCAATGTACTCAACGAGACCACCTGGACCGTTACCCATAGCACTGAAAAAAGTCAGCTTGATTGCGAAAGATTGATTGAGATGACTCACTGGGCAAATTCGCAAAGAACAACAGGCTTGTCACCATGATCCTTGATCCACTGTCGCACATAATCAGGTGTAGTGTACATCTGGCTGTACATATCCGTCGAATTGGCGTCATGGTCCTGCTCATAGTGAATAACGCGGCTCAGGTCCCGATCTCGAATCCACTTGCTCATAGCAGCATGGTTCTGACCGTAAAAGCACTCGTTACCCAAAGACCAAATAATAATGGAAGCATGGTTCTTGTATCGCTCAACAAGCTGACGAGCTCTGTCGATATAAGCGTCTTCCCACTCGGGATTGTTGGAAAGCCACTCGGCAGCCTTTTCCTCGGTGTCTTCGAAGGTCCTGAATCCGTGGCACTCAAGATCAGCTTCCCCGATGACGTAGAAGCCTAGTTCATCGGCGACGTCGAAGAAATCGGGATGGTGAGGCTGATGTGCCGCGCGAATGGCGTTGATGTTGGAGCGCTTCATGAGCATGAGATCTCTTCGCATGTCTGCGTAATTGATTGTGCGGCCCGTGAGGTGGGAGTGCTCGTGCCTGTTGACGCCATAGATGATGATGGGCTTTCCGTTGACATAGAAATTGGGTCCGTTCATTTCCACGCGACGAAGACCAGCTTTTTGGCTGATGGTTCGTCCGTTAAAAGTGATGAGGAGAGTGTACAGATTGGGTGTTTCGGCCGACCACATGTGGAAGTCGTCTCCAGAAATGGACTTCTCGTAGACCTTAGAAGAGGAATCCTTCCAATCATCAAGTGTCGTGCCATTTGGTGCTAATAGCTTGATGGCTAGATCACCGTCTTGGCCTTGAATGGTGACGTTGACTTTGAAAGAGCCCTCATCAAAAGAGTCACTCAATTCAGAGTCAACCTGAAAGTCCACGATTGATGATTCGGAAAATGGGATGAGATAAACGTCTCGGAAGATGCCGGAGAGCCACCACTGATCTTGATCCTCGATATAAGAACCATCGGACCATTGATAGACGCGCACAGCCAATTCATTAGCCTTTTCTGCAGAAAGGTAATCCGTGATATCAAATTCATGAGCATTGCGACTGCCCTGTGCGTAGCCAACGTCTTCTCCATTGACTCGAACATGGAACGCACTGTCTACACCCTCAAACCTCAATCGAATCTGCTCGCCCTCCCAATCTTCCGGAACCTCAAACTCCCGCCAGTAAGAGCCCGTTGGGTTGGCATAGGAAACATTAGGCGGGGTAACAGAGAATGGGTAGTCGATGTTTGTGTAGTGAGGACGTCCATAGCCTTGGAGCTGCCACATCCCAGGGACTTCAATGTCATCCCATGAGGTAGTATTTGCGGTCTCCCAAATTGGTGCATCGAAAGGACTTGGATCGTAGTGGAATTTCCATGTTCCGTTCAGACTGTGGTAGAGACTCTGTTCCCGATTGAATGAGAGAGCTGATTCTTGGTCGGGGTAGGAGTAAAAATGCGCTCTGGGAGGGAGGGTGTTGCGCTCGAGGACATTGAGGTTGGTCCAGTCGGGCAACGTTCCTGGGAAGCCGCCCATGGACATTCCAGCAGCCGACAAAGACATCATTGTGACTTGATGAGACGTGAATCCTGTACTCATTCTGTGTGAAGACAAATTTGTTTAATATTTTATATGTTGTGTTCACCTCGGTTCAAGTTGTGCTCCATCGACGATGCCAAGACAGCGATCGTCATTGGTAGTTGGCGCACCTATCGCGACACAGCAAATCTGGGGTATATATCCGCGATCTGCACAAATAATCCCGGCAACTCGCACGATGCCGAATTATGTCATGAATTGTTTATGTACTTTCCCCTCTTCCCCCGCTGAAACGTAGCATTGAAATGGAGATGTGAGGAGAAAACTTGATTGACTAACAAAAAGTTCCTAACTAACCCGATGCCCGTTGAATTAAGCATATCTCATGTGATCGTTCTAGTTCTTCTACTGTAACCCATCGATTTCTATCGATTCGATTATTGCGTCACCGGCATGGGTGAGTAGTATTGAGGTTGGTAAGCAGTCTGGGTACCACCGGTTGCTTGTGGGGTTTGAGGTTGAACTGGGAAATAGGAACCTTTGTTGTCGTATTGGTAGGCATTCGTGGTTGAGCCTGTCGGGAGAGGGGTTGGAGGCATTTGGTACTGCATTGGTGGAGGTACGACCTGAGGAGCAGGTATAGGTGTACTGGTCACTGGTGGAGCTGATGCATTATACACCTGCTCTTGCTGGTTGATGGGGCCATAATGCTGTGGGTTGTATGGTTGCGGAGTGAAAGATTGGGTACTGATCATCGAATCTCTTCTGTTGGGGTCGACGGACGGAGGAGCTTGGAAGTTGTTGATGGATTGGGGTGTAAGGTATCCAGCTTGTATGTGAGTTTGTGGCTGGGTTGGAGGTTGATATCCTGTATGTTGCAGAACTTGCTGAGGGCTCTGGATAACATTGGTCGACTCCATGGGTGATGACATTTGACCTGCAGGAACAAATTGTGGCGTTGGCTGAGAATGAACTGTGACAGATGGAGCATACCCAGAAGGAGCTGGTGGTGGTGGGGGGATGTATCCGACTGCCGCTGGTGGGCAATGTCCAGCTTGCGGTGCTCCGGGAATCTGTGCTGAAGGGCTTTGCACTATATAGTCTTGCGCGGGCGGCATCGGGGCATACTGCCGAAGCGGTGGTTGATAAGTTGCAGTAGATGCAGGTGTCATTGGAAGAGCTTGTTGCATTGCAGACATGTCGAATGGCTGCGCTGTGGAGACGGGAGTGTATGAAGCGATGACCGGCTGTGCTTGTTGCTGTGGAGGATATTGAGTCGCCGGAGTTTGTGGTGGTGAAAACATCTGGCCATTCGCTGATGGCATGGGCGATGGCGCATAGGATATTGGAACTTGTTGCTGTTGAGAGTAATCATAGGTTTGCTGCGGTCCAGTCGGTTGAGGTGCCAAGTATGTAACCGGTTGGGCAGCTGGTTGAGCCTTGAAGTCCTGAGGATACCCATTCGGGGTCAAAGGATAAGTAGGCTGGGCAGGCGTTTGTCCAACAGCGGCACTATAAGGCGGAGGTGGCATTGGAAAAGCCTGGGATGGGCCAGCGACGACATACTGACCACCATTCGGATACTGCTGTACCGTATACCCAGCCTCCGCAGCCTTCGCATCCTGAACAGCTTGGAAAACACCAGCTTTCTGAAAGGCCTTCTTCGCGTCCTTCTTCTTCAGATGGTCGGTATGTTTATGCTCAACCATCATTCCCGCCCCATCAAGCGCAGCATGCGACACAATCTTGATAGCCGTCTCGTTAGCAACAATTGATTGGATCCCATGCTCTGCGCCAGCTGTAGCTACAGCATCAGCGCCCATCGTTCCAACACCAAGAGTCACCACCCCGATTGTCCCGCTGACAGCCATACTGCCAAGAACATCTCTCTTTCGAGTATGATGCGTTGCGTTGAGGCGATTAAGATGACGTTCGATAATTTCACGTTTTTTACGCGCGTTGTGAATTGCTGGTGCCGCCATTGCGACGCCGATTGTTGAAACGCCGAGGGTCAGTGGGATGGCGCAGCCTGATACAGCGGTTGAGGTAGCTGCACCGGAGATTAAACGTGTGTAGTGCTCCCATTCTCGCTGGAGCTCTTCCAGGGTGAGACCCTGGCATTTTTGATCGTAGGCTTTGAAGTCGAAAGGCATTTTTGACGGGTGTTAAAGATATGCTGTGACTCGACAAGATGCGTCAAAAAGCGCGCCAAGAGAAAGATATATACCGACACTTGGCAAGAGCTGAAGATGCAAAAATAGATCTTGGGGTTCTAGACCAGCGCCATGGTCCAATTTGTAAGCCACGTAAGGCGCACAGCTTGGACAATTACTGTTGAGGTGTTTCTGGAGGTTCAGCTAAGATGTTCTCGGTTAGCGAGATCTCAGCCGCACAAGGCTTCTACCCTTCTTGGCAGGACCAAGGCACACAGCTCCCGTAAGAAGCCAATAAATGGCTTGAGGACCTGGATGAGTTGTTTTATTTGGGGTTGCATTGCATCGTAATACGGGATGCCAGATTCAGTGGTCCAGTCAATCTCTCACTCGAGACAGCACGTAGAGAAAAAGGTTTCGTTAACGTCAGACTCATCGTAACAGCTATTATAACCATTTAATTACTGAAAGGATATTTGGTGCATTTGCTTGATGTTTATATTCATAGACACATAGTGTAAAGTTATTTCTGTACCTCCATAGATTTACAATAGATGTATCTGGCAAGTCTTTCAAATTAACGTAGACGTCCTTTACACTTAGGACACCAGGTTGGCCTGTCAGGAACATGCAGGATGCAATCGTCCATCGCTACCAATTCTACATTCCCCATTTCGAAAGCATATTCGCACTTGGTACAGTTATAGCGCTCGAAATTATTTACCCTCTCGCTTTGAAGGCGAATTATTTTAAGCCCAAAAGCTCTGTTCTGAGTCAGTTCATCGATGAAGCTGTCTTTCTTCATCAAGCTGGCCAGGTGCTTAAATGAGGTAGCTGAGACAACATCCCTCAGGCCTCGGTCGTCAGGAGGGGTAGTGTTCCAGACTAAGTTGATTACGTCTGGAAAGTCAGCCTCCTCCCAACCTCTGAGCTCCACGATGGCGGTGCTGAGTTTGGTGCAGGCAAGTTGCTTCAGGGACTGTACATCGTATTTATCCGCGATTTGGTACACTCTCGTATGAAACAGCATGGAGGAGTCATTCGGTGGGACTTCGTAGTCCAGATAGTACATAAAATGGACCATAGCCTCAACCGAGCCGATATCAAAATCAGCAATATCAATGACCCCTTCATTGCTTTCCAGTATCGATTTAGCTGATGTGCACGCTTGCATTGTAAAATGAGCACGTACCTTCCACTGACCGCTGAACTGTTTGACAAAATATTCGGAATGGGTGAATAGAACGAGTTTGTGGACAGCAAATTCTCTATCCCCGCATCGTATGATTGCGTTGGAGAGCTCCTTGTTATTGTAAAACCTGAATAGCAATTATTTTCTGCTCGCGCGATACGATGTGACCACACATACCTTTTCAACTTTGGACCGAAGCCAATGTGATCTTGAGCATCCATCCTGCGCGTTACAGCGGTCAGGATATGTCGCAACTTAAGTTCTGTTTGGCCTAGTAATGATGTTTCGGTACCTCTTATATAGACTTTCCCGTCATGCTAGGCCTCCTCCAGGTATCACCTGGCAACATGACATCACTATAAAAACTAAATTGCAAATTTCGGCACATGTGCCTCTTTGAGTCCTTGTAGATGCATGATAGTTTTCAACTGGGTACTCTAACCCGTGGGAGGGTATTCAACTAACCGGACCTTGAGATTCAAGAGAATTTTGATCTGGTTATTTATATCGTCTACTTCCTTCTTAAAACCCTGACTGCTCTCCATTACGAATTTCAAACTCCGTACTAAATTCACCGATCAAGGGATACTCTCCCCAGCTTCCCTTTCTTCCCTGCTAGCTGCCGCTGCTTCAAGACGTTCCATCAATAAAGGACACCAGGACCAGCTAGGCCAATCTTGTTGTCTTTGTTGCTCGAGATGCGAACTTGAAAGGATAATACCAACCTCCTCATATGTAAATACGTCTGGATTTTCATCCGCCAAAGCTGTCATCATAGCTTCAAACCCGACTTCCTCTATCTCCGAGTCCTTTGTATGGTGAGTCACAGTGCCGACGTCACTCCTGGTGTCATACAATACGTCCATGCCATCCGCGTGACGCGTTAAAACCACCTTGAACAAATGATCTTCCGTCGACGTGTATATAGGAGAATGTAGAAAATGTTCAACTAAGTTTTTTGGTAGATAAGACGCCTGGGGTGCAATTCGATGGCACCTTATGGGGATAAAATTGTTTGGTAGCAGTTGCTCGGTTTCTGGAAGCACAAGATAACGCATCCTGATCCAAGGGCTATTTATCTTTAAAAGAAGGTCTTCAGCCTCATGGCATCCCAGTACGTTCTCAGCTGTGTCTCTGCCAGCCCGTGAAAGTAGATAAAGTAAGAGGAAATGCAGGTTGATCTCGTAAATTATGTAGCGGGTACTGGAAGGATCAGCCATTCGTACATCCCAAGGGAGGAGCTGTAACAAGAACATCTCCATCCTTCGATTTTCTGAAACTTGCGCGTAGAATGCTACTCTGGCGTCGAGACTATCGCAACTTCTTGCCATGTGCAATGCCATTGCTATAATATCGGACAAATCCTGTTCACGCAGACGCGTGCACTGCTTGGAGGGAAGGTGCACAACTAAGCCTCCTTCTCTTGACAGATAAAAAGAGACAAGAAGGTGAGTGAAGGCTGATACCTTTGAGACAAAAGGACCATCCCTTGTGTCACGGTAGCTCACGCCGTATTTGTGTGGATCGGCTCCCAAGAATAGCAATGTGTCAAATAGGCGCCTCGATAAGGTCCTTTGAGTTCCTGGGATCCATCCATCGCGCAGAGTATCGGTTGACATCTGCACGGAGTTTGCAGCTTCAAGGCGCTGGATGACAAAATCGTCAAACAGGTCGTTATAGGTCAAGAAGCTGAAGAATGGGCGCCGAAACATCTCTCCGTCGTCGAAGGTTTTTATACATGCCTTGTCATATAAAGGCCGTATAACATCAAGAAGCTCGAATTCCCCCAAGTCTTTGTGAACCGGGTAATTTCATTGATGACCTCGTCTAGTAGCCATCGTATGCCCCACTCGGATGATGAGGCCACCATCGAGCAGATAAGACCCTTCAAAAGCCCAGTATGCAAGCTGAAATCAGATGAACAGTCGTGTTCCAGAATCCTGCGACCTGCTTCGGTATCTACCAAAAAGTCATGTGCCGTTCGATGGATGAAAACGACTTCACCAAAAGCATTGCTAATTGCGTCGTCTCCTATTACACCAAGATCCACAGGCTGTATTTCTAACAATCCAGCGCATCGAGTACTTATCAAAAGCTTGATTTCTTCACACAGCTGCAAAATCTCGGCTGTCTTCATTGTGGTCCCACCTACCAGCAGTGTTTGTTGGATCGCATGCTTCTCTGCGCAGGCGATTTGAAATGCGAACGGCGACTGCGTCTGATGGTGTAGTGCATTCCACCTGAATTCAATACTTACTGACGACCTCAATAAAGCATAACGAAGATACCTTGCTGCTGTCTGGCGATACACGGAGTTATTAGCGTTTAGCCTTTGCCACATGCCCGTATACAGCATTCCAAGATCTGCTGGGAGCTCATCGAGCCTGCGGAGTAACAGATTCTTCGGATCATTATTCACAATGCCCTCGATAAGACTATTCGTAGCAAGATGAAGCCAGAGAAAAACACCCTGAGATTTCTCAACAAGGTCTTTGTGTAGTCTTCGGGAGAGCTCTGATTTGTTAGGAAGTAACGGACGGAGCTTGTTTCGCACAAAGACAATCATGTCATGTTTTGTCAGATCCTCTAGCCGGAACCCACAGGCTCCTGACTGTTCAATCCACCGCGTGATTTGGGCTTCAGGTCGAGTCGACACACATAGCTTGGTTCTCAAGAGTTTCGAAAGTAGACGAATAGATTGTACGAGCTTTGGAAACCCATCCTCATTCCGGATCTCATCCAAGCCATCAATGAAGATATAGAGATGTCGGTCGTCCTGCTTGTCGGTGTATTCCCAGGCAGCTTGTAGATCCTTGATGGTCCAGTCGTGGTAAGAAGTGTGTGAAGACAGGCGTTGAAAATAGTGCAATACGTCTTGGATTAGTGACGGTTGGCGTTCAAGTCTTTGGTAGAGTAAAGAGCACCAAAGACCCTTTATGCTGTTTTCCTCGTGTGACCCAATCTTCCAGAAGAAATACCGAATGATAATGGCATCAGGATTTCGTGCTTGAATGAGCTCGCGGGTCCGGTGATGGTGTGTGATGAATTTGACAAGTGTGCTTTTCCCAGACCCTGGCTTCCCTGCTATACAGAACAATTTCTCGTCTGATTGCAGCCATGAGATAAACGAATCCCATGATAACCAGATATCATCGACATGAGTCGTATGTGAGAGGTTGCTAGAGCTTTCGGATGATTGATAGACCTCTGAGTCACTATAATCCCGTGAATCATCGTTATTATCCTGTTCATCCCCACTCTCGGGATCTTGGTCATATTGCGGGTAGTCGCGCTCCTCCGAACCATCATCATGGTCAGAATCGCCATTATCGGAACTTTGATCAGAATCAAAGTAACTACGCTCCTCTGATTCACAATCATCAGAATCTTCAAAGTACATGGTTAACATCTCTTCATAAGATGCAAATACTTGGTTGAAACTTGCATCCTCTGGTTCAACGATATTTGTGTACCGTTGATTCATACGCTCAGCCTTGAGACTCTTGAGGAAAGTCTCACATTGTTGATTCCTCTCGGTCATGGTTCTGAGATCCAACATTTGCGCATCGGTATGTGTGTTGATCGCTTTTTCAGCTTTGGCAGTTTCTTGGGTGACAGCAGCGCGTGTCGCAGCATATTCTTTCTTGATGAGATTCTGAACCTCGGAGACATCTTGTGCGAGTTGGTTAACCAGAATTTGTACATCGCTATCCAGCTTTTGAAAATAATTCTCTTGTTGGATGTTTATTGCGTCACTCTGTGAACTGCCGCATGCCTTAGTAGATGACAAAGAGTCTGAACAGCAGGCTTACCATAAATGAGATGCCAGTTCAGTTTGTATTAGTTGTTGATGCCTTGATAGAGACTCTTCAAGAGCCTGAAGCTTTTTTTGGTGCCTTGAAGCTCTGATAGCTTTGCGAATCGATTTGAAAAGATTGCCTTCGGCCTGCATCTTAGTTACACACTGAACCTCCACTCGAAGGCTCTTGGCTGCATCCTTGCAATCTTTGGCAATGTTTTGAAGTTCTGGATCCGCAAATCGGGAATTGACAGTGGCCATCCGCTCACAGCGGGCATGCACTCGGCCGACAGCTTCGAACATTTGTTGGGAATGACGTTCGAGGTCATCTTGCGAGGTTGTGGCTCCATCATATGCGTTCTTGCAGGCAACGACGAGGTCGCTTGCAAAGGAAATGACTTGCAAAACGGCGCTCGCTGCGCCGAGAGCCTCTAGACCAGTTGCCATGATAATGGTGATCTTTTGCAAATGGACTGAAAGTGAGATGAGGGGTAATGGAAAAAGCTGAAAGACAGAGCCTGACCAGGCTGTGCAGATTGTTATTTTGGGCAGATGTATGCTTAGTAACGTGAACAGCCAATAGTTGGCAGATTCTACCTTTGAATATGTACATACAAGCCTTGGTACTTATACGACGCATTTTTAAACTTATCGATACTGTATAAGATCGTTTCCACAGATATCTCGTTGTATTGTAATCATGCTATAACGAAGGCAGTGGGACGGTAAAACTTCACAGTTACAAATCCGTTAACATCGTTTTACCAACGCAGAATTCCATGCCTCATATTTCGTAGAGATACTTCTATTGTCAGGTGTACTGTCGTGGCACAAAACCAAAGCACAAAACCAAAGCACAAAACCAAAGCACAACACGATCCACAACTTACAGATCCCATTGCGCCATGACTGTTCAAAGGTTGTACTTTATGTATTTCATTCAGTTGAAATCACCTTACAAATGGTATGAAACTTCTCACCAATCAATTTGAACGTCCTTCCTAATGCAGATTATGAAGCAGCTCCTGCTGTCAATCCTGGCATTATTCATTAGTTGATGAACCCAAAAGCGACATAGCATGGACTACTTACCAACCAGTGTAAAGACCACCCACACAGCTCCTGATTGAATCATTTTGGTGGGACAGAACCTGTTCCCAGTCAGCTTTGGTCAACTCATGCTCGTAACCAGGAAGAAGAATCACTCACAGCACCCCAGTCATCTCCAGAAATCTCGTCCAATAAGCCCATTGAACGAGGTAGACATAACCAAGAAGCAGCGTGGCGCAAAATGCATTGGCAGCCCTCTTAAGAGTAGTCTTATTCTTTCCCTTCTTGACACCGACCCTCGTCCTGCCATCGCTACTTACCGTCACACCCCAATGCTTACCAGTCTCGTAACGTCGACCTTCAATCGGGTATGCCTCTCCGTAGCGCTTGTACACCGGTACAAAAGCCAGCATACAGAGGAACATAATTCCTGGAGTACTCGACATAAAGCTCACATGATCAGAAGCGTACTCGCGGGCTTTACTGTCCGAAGGGAGACGATTCCACGTGACGCCAGTGAAAATGGCTGATATGAGAAGCAGTAGCAATTCCGAAATGCTTGTTGAGATCCAGGCGTCTGTGTAGGGAAATTCGACACGGTCGTCAATGCTGCGTTTGATGATGGTTGATTTATCCCAGTCGCGGGGACGCTTGGCGAAAACGATGCAGCGTAGCAACCCGACGATGATAGGATGGAAGCGGGGTCGCGATATAAAAACAGTGAAGATGTGAAGCATGTTTAAAATGTTGTACGTACTGCCCATAAGGCCAGCGACGATTGAGCTGGCCGCGAGCTGACAGGCGAATGTGATAGTCCATGTGAGGGCTATACTGTTCTTCTTGCGTTTTCCAAGTTTGCCGCGCGTGATCCAGTGGACAAAAGGTCGGTACGCAAACAGAGGTACTAGAACGGTGATGATAGCATCCGTGACGGCGAACCACGTTAGAACCTGAGCGCCGTTGAGACAGGATCCATCAATTTTACTAGGCGAGACGATCCATTCGAGTGGTATTGGCGGAAGAGGGGTCGAGTACAGGCCTGTATTCACACCGAGATACGGCTCGATGGATGAGCTGTTGAGAGAGGAAATGTTGCCGGCCGCAAAGGCACCGGCTGGTAAAGACGAGGATTCGCGTCCAGGCCGCGAGAAGAGAATCCCCATGATGGTTGAAGTTGACAGAGACAGAAAGACTGATGTTGGAGAGATTACTCAAGGAAGTCGAAGGGATCAGATCATTACAGTCATCAACCGACAAGTAATTTTAGCATGTAAGACGGCCAGGCCGAAACAGGGTAAGTGCTACAATACGGAATCGAATCCCAGCGTTACAGGTCTCTGACCCCCTGCTTTCAATGATTTTTAGCGAATAGTTAATTCCGACGGGTCTTGGGCTCCCCATAAAACCCCATCAAGTTCATCAATCGGATCTCCTTCCTGACATGGGCGTCTACTGCGCCACCATGGAATACATCTGACCAACAACAATTTCAATCACGCTCCAACATCTACTACTCCCTCTGATACGTGTATAAAATTTGTTTGACTACTGGTAACCAGCAGCGGTAATAGGAAATTGAAATTGTTCAAGTCTCCTTCGGCGGATCCAAACCACGATCCCGAATAAACGCGGTCCCAAGCAAACACGCCGCAATCAAAGGAACCTGCAAAATAAACACGCTACGACTCGCCGCCATGTACGCGTCTAGAACACCCGGCTTCTCGCGCATGGAGTCTGGCAGAACGTAGGTTGAGCTGGCAAGGTCTTTGTACTCTGCTGGCAGCTTCGCGCTCAAACGAGCTTGGAGCACTGCAGCTGAGAAGGCGAGGCCACAAGCACCACCCATGCAGCGATAAAAGTTGCGGTTGGAAATGATGACAGCGCGACGACTCTTTGGGGAGTGAGCTTGCAGGGCGATGAGGGTTGGTTGGAAGATACATCCTACACCTGTTCCGACGATGAATAGGACTACGGCGATGACTGCAGGGTGGGTTTGACGGTTGAAGATTAATGCGAGACCAGCTCCTCTGTCGCCATGTTAAAAAGTGCTCTAAATGAGGACTGAAATACGTACAGTGTCCAAACTGCAAAGCCGAACACAATTACCTCACCGTATCTCAATGTACGACTGATGTACTGTCCTGAACCAATCGACCCGATCATCTGGGCAGCGACCAATGGAGTATAGATAGCCGCCGATGTCATAGCGTCGTATTGGTGAGGATTTTGAAGGTAGAGAGGTACGTAGTAGAGAAAAGATTGATACACAGCACCAAAGAAGAAGTTCTGGGCCAGCATGATGGAGAGAGTGATGTTACTGTATATGTTTACTGGTGACAGTTAGGTGTAGAGACTATGAGACTCGTGTATGAATACGTACCTGGCATCATGGGAAGCTTGGCCATCTTCCACTCCCATACGACAAAGGCGATAAACAATGCACCGCCGACGGTCAGGAAGCTAATCGACAAAGGAGAGTCCCACGAAAAGTATGAGCCACCTGAACATTCAGAGTTAGATACCGCAGAAAAAGTAGGAACAAAGAAGACTTGCCTCCAGAAATGGGAATCAGAAGAAGGATAATTCCTGCACCCGACACAAACGTCCCCATCCAATCAATCTTGCAAATTCCCTCCCAAAACCCAACAGTGGCAGGCTTCGATGGAAGAAAGAAGTAAGCCAGTACCGCGGCACAGAATGACAGAGGCGACAGTAACCAGAAAAATGCTCTCCACGACGTCTGTCGCATCATCCCAGCGGCAATGAAGGGACCGGCAACGTTTCCCAACCCAACTGTAGCTCCGACAACACCCTGGATCTTACCTCTTTGCTCCAGGGTAACGATGTCAGAAATGATAATGTTGGAAAGATTCTGAACCCCGCCACCGCCAATTCCAGCAACAGCTCGGAATACATAAAACATGATTGCATTCTTACTCAGCGAGCATAACAAGTCAGCAAAGCAAAGCAACAGAATTGCTGATATGAAAACGACTTTACGGCCAAAGACGTCAGAGAGTCTGCCGTAAAGCATTTGGAAACACGTATTGGCGACTAAACTCGACGTCCCAGCCCAAGAAATGGTATTCTCGGCGCTAAGATCGTGCGCGATGGTGGGAAGCATGACGGAAATTCCATTCTGGTCGATGATGGTGAGTAGTAGCGAGGATGACAGTGTTGCGAGGGCAATGATGAGTTGGCGACGTGGGAGGAGGTTGGTTTGATCCTGGAGAGCCTTCTCGTCCTTGGTGAGAACTTGGGGAGCCATGATTCACGACACAAGACATGTATGATATCGGATATGAAGTAGATTTCAGAGCACTAGTTTCTGAACGATATTATACAGATGTCTGGTGTTGGGGTTGAGTCATAGTGACTGGTCTCCAGATCTACATTCAAGGGTTGAGATGATGATGTTCGTGGCCGGCACCGGAGTGGGTCCGGGATTTGTCCGCGGACTTCCTCCGAAAACACCTTATCAGCCAATACGATGCACTGTCTTCATCATCAAGATTTATTTTCCTCCTTTGTATCTATTCAAATAGTCTCAATATCTCTTCACATTCCTCAACTGCCACAATGCCTCATCAGTAAACGCAGGCGGAACTCTTCCCTTGCCACACAACGGCAATCCAGCTATGTTCGACAACTGAGTATACCATCGCAACAACTCACCGTCTTCAATAGATACCTCATGGAATTCCATCCCGTTCGTTCTCGTGTAGTTTTCCCAAGATGTCTCCCATCCTTCCTGTGATGGAAGATCTGTGGCATTTCTTCCTGCAAAGACTCTTGCGAGCGCGATTGCCTGATACTCGTAGCTTCGAAACGCAAGGATCTTTCCTAGACCGATGATACCGAGAGTGGGAAAATTCTTCAAGAAGGTATTTAGATAGCTCCCGTTGAGCTTCGACTTGTTGTAGTCGTATAGCTCCTGTCCATTTGTGTTGGTATTCCAGAACGGGAAGGATGGTTTGTATCCCGTGCAGTAGATGATATGATCGATCCCCGATAAAGAAGAACCGTCTTCGAAAAGGATCCGTCCCGTCTCTGAAATGAATTCCAAGATAACTGGCTTCCACTCGATGCCCTCGTCTGATTCAGGCGCGTCCCAGATGGTCCTGTGCCTTCTTGATACATATACTGGCGATTGGGCGATGTTGACCAAATCATCGGCGATGTCCCGGCCTGAAAGAGAATTTCCCACGATGAGTACCTTCCTGTTGCTAAAAGGGTTGGGATTTCGATAAGCCTTGGAGTGTGAAACACTGCCCGGATATCTTTCCATGTATTCCTCAAGCCCCTTTACTCGAGGAACCTAATCTCGTCAGCGATAAGCCGTGACAGCAATAACTAACACGTACATATGGAACGGAATGCTGCCCATTGGCAATGATAACAGCGTCAAATACCTCTTGCCACCATTCATCAACACCTTCCTCAAGGTTGTACTTTTGCAGTGTAAGTTGCCAGCGATCCTGCCCTGCGCCATCGGAGATCCTGCTGAGATCTTCCACGGTGGTATTGAGAACTAGTAGATCTTGCATTTGATGGAGAGAAAAGTACTCCTGGAGGTAATCCAGTGGAACGTGATGGGGAACAAATGGACCATAAGGAAACCTCTTGTCGGAGAACGACATTGCTATCTCAGGAACAGTCGTCCTTTTCCCTGTTAGACCCACTCGCGGACAGATCTAGTACAGAGAACCTACGTCAAAGACTCATACATCGGGGTTGAATAGTATCTCTGCTTTCCATCATGGGGCTACCGTCGAGGCAAGCTATTGGGGATGTTCGAAGGAGGGTCCAATGCTGGCGGAAAGGCACCAGGCTTGATACAAGAGCCCGACGTATCTTCCTTATCATACAGCCTAGAGACCGAGAAAGCGGTCAATGGATCGTCTCAGATTGACTGCCCAAACTTACCATAGCCCACCGGGCGCTTCCCTCCTCTCAAAGACCTTAATCGTACCGAAGCATCCTTCCGCTTTCAGTGCGGCAGCAGCAGCGGTTCCTGATAAAGTTAGTCAGTGAACTCTTTTCCTAGAAGATTCGCGAAGTTTACCTGACGCGCCAGCCCCGATAATAACAACAGACTTTACCTGGAGTTCTGTGACCATCTTGGAGTTACTTGGTGAGTTTCACTAAGTTACAAAGTTTTCCTTTTCCACATTACTGGATCAGTGGGGTGGTAAACAGGTCATGTGATGGATTTTTATTTACTTCCACGAGTGGGGATATGGTCTGATTATTTTATTCCCTTTTGACTGTGCCCTTTTACATCACAGAGCATAGAGCGAATTGCGTCTTCAAACATACAGGAAAGGGGCAGATATAGAAGAAATATTTACGTCTGTATATAGTCATGTTGTCTATTCACAGTTAAATAACCCCGAAAGTTTATCCTCCGTCCATTGAGAGTACTGTGTTGTTGTAAGGAACACCCAGATCACTAAGAGTCACAGTTGCAGTAGTAAGAGTCCCCTGTCATATGGTTAGCAACTACGCCTCTGTGTATACCAATCTTTGTTGAAACTTACCTTCCTGGCTACAGGCATCCCTCCAGTTATCCTCATTGCCAGCAGCACCCATCTGCTTGAGAGATTCGATGCAGTCATCACAGTTGTTGATAGCCATGCAATAGCCAGCACAGTACTGCTGGTTTCTGGTAGTACAGCCTGTGTGGCAGATAGAGCCTGCTCCTCCAGCTGGATTGCCGGAACATTCAGCCCAGCACAAGGCGTTGGTCTTGCTGACACATGATGGATAGTCGCCTCCCTGACAGTTGGGGTTTTCGCCCACTCCACGTGGTGCCTGGCACTTTCCGGCTAAGGCAGCTGGGGCCGAGGCCGCGAGAAGGAAGGTAACGAGAGTCTATTTTTGTCAGTTGGTTCCGGATGAAAGTATCTGGATCATAAAAAAGCTTACCCAGGCAGAATGCATGTTGATCGGTTTAATTTCGTGGGCTATTAGAGAAGCTTTGTATGTGAGAATGAGTGAGAAATTTGAAGTCGAAGAAAACATCGATACTTATATATACGGCCCTGATTCCATTTCAATTGCCGAAAACTGAAGTTGCCGAGTCAAGTTCCTGGATCCATTTAGTGACATCATCGTAAGCCGGACTGAATCCTTTATCTCGTAGTTAAAGCAATGAAACCCAGTTTAACTGTTGTTCAAAGGTAATGCCAAGTTTTGTTGTGGACTGAAGGATTCTCAGCTAGGCACAAAGTTGACAATGCATTTTAGCGCTCCAGGGTTAGCGTCCGCCTGGCTCAGCTTACCGTCTTGGCCGACGTCAAATCGCGAGATCGGGACCGGGGGTTCTCCCCATCTTATCTGGATAATCTGGGGCTCCAGAGACTCAACGGGCTATGGTTGGGTGTTAAAGTTTTGGGGGCTCTTTGTAATGCCTGATTTACGGGTCGGAACTTTCGTATCCAACATACGATGCGTGAATTACGCGGACACGGCCTGAATGTGTCCCTCCGACGGCCCGTCCCAAGCGCCCGGCTTGCATTTTCTTTTACTAAAACCAACCTGCCTTGTCTAGGAGTTGTGCTTTTTATTGCGACAGCACATGCGCACCCATTTATTCAGATGCCATGGTTCCACTTGTCATATAGAGGAACTATAAGAGGATTAATAGCAATAGATGCTCATGTTGCCAGACAGTTCTCAACCTCGCAATGAAACTCTAAGCAAGTGAAAAATAAGACAATGGTGTTAGAATGTCGAAATGACTTTAAGAGAACCTTATTGGCGCTTATTCTGCCCTTTCTGCCCTTTATGTGGTCAATGTCTTAGACTACGTTGTGCCTTCCTAAACAAGATTTCAGCTGTAGTTGAGCCCCCGCCCGGCGAGCCAGCGAGTGTCTACAATGTTACCAGTAAGCGGGCCGAGGTGATTGAGTATAAAGCCCTGAAGCTCATCCCGGGAAATTTATATAAATCGCATCTCCACAAAGCTCAATCGCATCAACAAGGCTCTCTTTAACGATATATTCTAAGTAACAATTCGCCCAACTTTCAACCAAGTTCACATTTACTATGGTACCTAGGTTCACGATGAAAATTGAACCTTTTCTCTTTGGAGTTGCCCCTGTTGCTGTAATAGCCGAAGGAGCTGAATGTAGAAGATAGGGCAGTGGTTTCAGGTCGTACCTATTGCGCACACAGAAATGAAAATTATAAAGAGCGAGACCTTTCGCAGCCAATTTGCTGGGCGTGGAAGTTGGAAGGAAGTGTGCCGAGCTGGAAGAGGGAAATAACACTCATAATATCAGGCGACGAGTATGAATCAACAGATGTCTTGAGATACATATGAAAATACCAACCAGTGGTTTGCTAGACGGCGTGGTGCTGGGTACCAATACGGTGCTTGGAGCATTCATGAC
This sequence comes from Fusarium citri, assembly GCA_004367485.1. Classification (NCBI taxonomy): domain Eukaryota; kingdom Fungi; phylum Ascomycota; class Sordariomycetes; order Hypocreales; family Nectriaceae; genus Fusarium; species Fusarium citri. The sequence goes on from QHHH01000209.1 coordinate 68,560, forward strand.
CACTGGTTTGTTATTGACCGATGTAATAGACCTTGATCCTGGTCACCCTCAGCGTACAAACTTTGTCTTTGCCGTTACTTCCATTGGGGACACTGACCCTTGTCTCATCCTACAGTCAGCCTGTACTAGTTTGCGATACTTGGTCTTTTTCGACAGTGCGGCTGAGGAGTCTAGATCGACGCCTCCATGAACTATTGAATCGAGAACCATCTCGTGATGTTTCAATGTAACGGTATTATTTGCCTCCTAATTAATTATAAAAGATGGTTAGTTTTCCCTACCTTTCCTGTAGTATTTTTTCAATTCCCAGTAGCATTTTCTCATATTATAAATAACGCAAACACTTCATCATGGTTAGACTAGCGCTTCTTACTTGGCTGGTAGCTGCTACCCCTGTATTTACTGCGCCCGCCGATGCAATTAGTTCGCTCAGTGAGCGAGCTTGCACCACGCCCGCTAATTCACTTAAAAACCCAAGTTTCGAGTCCAGCCCCTACAGTAAGCTCAGCCTATAACATGTTTTTATTCCCACTAATTTATCACAGCACCTTGGGAGTTCAAACCTACATATGTCAAACAGGGTACCGCATCGATTGTAACTGGCGGCTACAAGAGCTCCCATGCCATTCAATTCGGCGCGACATCCGGCTACCAAGATCCCACAAGCTACAACAAATTCTTCCAAACCTTCAAGATCTGCAAAGCGTCTCGCTTTCAGCTTTCCTGGTCTATGCTCCTTCCTAAGAATGGAGCTCAGTACACAGCGCCGTACAAGCCTGGAGTCTTTGTTCAGGCAAAGGCTCCAGATGGTCTCTGGCATCAGATGGGATCGTTCTCTATTGAGACCAGTTCATTCAGCAGCATAATCTTCACGCCAAGCTATAAGGGCACACACAAGGTTGACCAGTGGGCGAACTTTGTTGCAGACTTTCCGAATTCGCAGACTGGTACCTGGACAATTTCGATGGAGTGGTACCTGAATGGCCCACCTGCTGCAGGCGGCAAGACATCGACGCTGAGACTGAAGATGGATAATTTCATTGTGAAACCCAAATGATCAACTCTGTCGCGAGAACGCTAATACATCGCTTGTTTATTAGAGATCTATTCTTGTTAGGAAGATACTCAAAACAATTAACAGAGACTGTCATACCTGTTCTTTTATTTGACTCAATAGCCTGACCGCCCATCTGGGAAAGCCCATGTCTTACTAATCACATTCGAGCGATATATGTGGCCTGATCATACCTGCGTAAGATTCTATACTTTCACTAAACTCGGTGTGTAAGAATTTGTCTTTGCTGTTGGGCATATGACAGAACATGCCTCCTAAACTTTGCACGCCTTGTCAAGAGGCATTTACAAGTTCAAAGCCGCCTAAAGTTGTAATTCTTGATATTCCTTATTTTCCATTTCACGAGGGACCATGGAAGGCCTTCCAAAACCAGTCGGATGCATCCCATGGTATTACCGAGGCTACCTCGACATGCGATTTTTGTGCATTCGTAGTCGCGTATGCCAGTTCTGATAAAGCTCTTGGCGAGTACTCGAAAGGTTCCTTCGCTGATTTCGATCGGAAATCCCCTGGTCGGGAGCATGGAGAACCTATGATAGCTCTTTGGGAGCGCATGAATTACACCTACGAAGAGTTTTTCAACAAGGGCCTTGGACTCAGAAGGCATCTAATCGATGATTTAAATCAGTTCGATATGCGGATTTTCGACGCTGAAGGTAAGAGACCAGTTCCTGTTTGTAACTAGTAGGTATGTGGTGGCTGACTTGATCTAAGACCCTCGCGTAACATGTCATAAACCGATTAACAAATCGTCCATGAGTACATCTGGTCAATCCAGTTTTGATCATCTGTCAACTTGGATCAAGAATTGTAGAGAGAACCATCCTTCGTGCAAAAGGCTACACGCACGAAGTGATCAGCAAAAGGATTGGCTTCCAGCTCGACTTGTCAGGATTGTTTCAAATGCTCAAGGCGAACCAGAGACTATTGAAGTCGTAGAAACGGAAAGCGAAGAGTTCAAGTCTCGCCAAATCCAGTATGCTACCCTTAGCTATTGCTGGGGAAAGAAGGCCTTTACGAAACTTTTGAAATCCAACTTTGACGCGATGACAACCTGTGGCATGTCCGTTCACGATCTCCCCTTAACGTTTCGTGATGCGATTGCAGCCACAAGTCGTCTTGGCCTCGAATACATATGGATCGATGCCCTGTGCATCATTCAACTTGATGCCGAAGACTGGATCTCACAGTCAATCACCATGTCAAAAGTATATACATATTCCGCGATCACAATCGCTGCTGCAGCCTCGACGGACGCATATGGGGGGCTTTTCCGAGACAGAGATCCTACAGGCATCAATGGCACACGAGTAAATTTCCAATGGTCTGCTGTTCCACTAGTCGGGGAATTCCTGGTAGTGCCTGCAGATCCATGGCTAAAGGCTGTTGCAAAATCTCCCCTTTTGAAACGTGCGTGGGTGTTCCAGGAACGCCTTCTATCGCGTGGAACTGTCTTCTTTGCACACGATATGCTCTACTGGGAATGTGGTGAGCTCTATGCTTCAGAACTATACCCTGAGGGAGGGCCATGGGACCGGTATAGATACAAAGAGATCAACGCCTCTGATAGGCTGCCTTTAGGTGTGCAGGCTGCCGGAGACTACCGTTTCAAGAAGATATATACCGATATTCTCACGAAAGAGGTAAAACAGGACAGAACGGCAGCAGATAAAGAGATGTTTCTCTACGTCTGGGCTTCTGTTGTAGCTCAGTACAGCGCTGGTAAGCTCACGAATGAGAGCGACAAGCTTATCGCCATCGACGGCGTAGCAGAGCAAATGACACGACTCATCTCCAGAAAGTATTATCTCAATGGGGTTTGGAGCCAGGAGAGTCTTCCACACCTATTACTCTGGCAGATCAGCTGGCCCGAAGAGGAACAGCCCAACACGAAGATTGCACCGAGCTGGTCTTGGGCATCTGTTAATACACCAGTGGAATTCTACTTCCTGTTCCGCGCGCAAACCGAGCCCAAACTAGCCACGAACGTTGTTGACATCCAATTCTCAGACGACACAAAGACGAGCCCTCTGACAATCTCACCTTCTACGGCGCTAATTCTCTGTGGCCCCCTCACGGAGGTACACTTTCGCCAGACATCACGATTCTTTCTTGGGCCATTGCACTCATGGTGGTGGCACCAGAGCTTGAGCCAACAATGGACCACCATCAAGCCAATCAGCTCAAAGCCAATGCTTGTGTTTATGGGAAAGGGCCTCAAGGCAGATCACCCATGTATCGTTTTGTTGGACAGGGAAATACCCAAAGATTCGCGGGTATTTGCGATGAAGATCGCCGAGGCTGATATCAAATCAGACGGGGTTGTTACGGTGCCATCTGAGTGCGGGTTGTTACTAGTACCATGCACTGATGGAGGGCAAGAACGGGGGACATTTGTTAGAGTTGGGCTTTTTGAGATTGGACCGAGTCGAATGCACAGGGACTGGCTTGATTACGAAGCATTCTTGAGATCCAGAAAAAAGTTGAGAGAAGAGATATGGATCGACTCAGAGATCGATGAAAGGTTCTATCGGGAAAAGCATGGAAACAGCAGCTATAGCATCAAGATCATATAAGAGTGGAGCTTGCAAGTTACCGAGACTGATAGAACATGACGCACTGCTATCTCTATCGAGTACTTGCTTCCCTGATCTGATGACAAAGATTCTTATTGCTATCTTCGGGTTTCTTTCCGCAGCGCCCCTCAAAAAGCGGGGTCTCAATCTAACATCATCACTAACAACTAACATTCAAAGCATCTAAAAGCTAAATCAATCCATCAAAATGTCTACTAAGCCCTCATTCGACTCCCTCCCACTCCGTAAAGATGGCCCTGCCGGTAACGCCTGGGGCCTGTTTGGCGACAACGACGAATGCGGCATGCTAAACCTATTGACTCCCGACATTGTTGCAAAAGCTGCTTCGGAGATCCGTGATGGCGTCCGAGTTTCTACAGATTGGCCTCTCAATCGTATGTCACGACCTTGCTTTGGCCGTGCTCCTTTCAAGCATGAAATCACTACAAAGACCCCTCGGGCGGTAAATGACGATACCTTGACGTTCAATACACAGAGTAGTTCGCAGTGGGATGGGTTTCGACATTATGCATATCAGAAGGAGAAGCTCTGGTTCAATGGGAAGACTCTTGATCAGTTGTTGTCATCAGATGTCAATGGAATTCAAGGTACGGTTCCTGGTCCAGGAAAACAGTTGTGAGCTAATTGACGCAGCATGGGTTGAGCGTGGTGGTATTGTTGGACGTGGAGTTCTCCTTGACTATGCATCGTGGGCAGATGGTAACAACATCGCCTTGACCCCCTTCGAAACAAAGTCAATCACAGTCACAACCTTGAAGAAGGTTGCAGAAATCCAAGGCACAACTATCCAACAAGGCGACATACTCTTCATCCGAACAGGATGGGTTCGAGCCTACGACAAGCTTTCAGACGACGGGTGCAAGACCTTGGCAGATCACAAGGCCCCGCCGGCTCACGGCGTCGAGTCCTCAGAGGAAACCCTTCGATGGCTCTGGGATCAAGGTTTTGCGGCTGTTGCGGGTGATCAGCCTAGTATGGAGGCATGGCCTTGTCAGAACACGGATTTCTTTCTACATGAATGGCTTTTGGCAGGTTGGGGAATGCCGATTGGAGAGTTATTCGATCTCGAGGCATTAAGTAAAGAATGTGAAAAGAGGAAGAGATGGTCATTCTTCTTCACGAGCATGCCACTCAAGGTGAGTTCTGACGACTTCTATATTACCTTTTAAACTGATCGAACTATGCTTGTAGGTCCCTGGAGGCGTGGCGAGCCCACCGAATGGCGTGGCGATCTTTTGATCAACTAGAGCAACACCTTGTCACATAGCTCGAAACACAACAATGATCTGAGTGTTGAGGGTCCATCCGAAAGGTGCAACGCCCAAGCTTTGTTCTACTAAGAAGGTCCAGATAAACATAAAGTTCTTATAAAAGATAAGAAAGAGGACAGAACTGTACTTTCTTCTTTGCGGTTAAAGGTAAGACTTCTATAGTAATAGATACCTAAATAAACCTCCACTGCTATTGTCCATCAGAAACCCAACTTTCCTCAGTCCATGATGTTACGCTGACCCTATCTTACTCTGCATCTTCATCAATATGAAAGACAGCAATCCCTCTCTCCCTTGCTTGAGATGCCTTTGAATTATCGAAGGTACCCTTGACCATAAGTATGATACCTTCCAAGAGCTGACTCTTACAAAGAACCCGACGGCAGGTCATGCAGTCTAGAGGTTTCGAACAGTATCGCAGTCACTGGTGAGTTCAAAGAGGTAGGCTGCACGATTGGAACGCTTAAGATGGTCACTAAAAGCAATTCAGTTAGATATAGCAGTTTAAAAAAAGAGATATAGTTGTACTTACTTATGACCGACGGAGCCTTCACTTTCACTATCATCAATCACATACATTCCGTCTGTCTAGAAGCACTGTACATTATGAATTCCAGAAGCTTCTTGTTTAAAGAGATCACAGTATTTATGAATACAATCATCATTTCTGGGGGTTGTGATGAGCTGGACTCGGTATCTTCTTAAGGCAGCTTTATGCCAGTTCTTGATCCATTTGAGCTGCAACTTGCAATTGGCGCGCTTGACTAAGAACCTTTTAGTACTGACCATTTCAGAAGGGTGCTTCAAGAGTCTGGTTCTTGGTCTTGAAAGGGATACAAAAGAAAGAAGAGACCTATCAAAGAGTTGGAATTAGATACTATCAACATACAAAGGTAGAAGAGCTTCCACTGTTTGGTTTTCGTGATGTATAGTCTGTCTCTACACTTATCGGTATCAATAGCAGTGAAATACGAAGATTTTTAGCCCCATCTACCCATCAGGCCGTAGCTAATCGGGGTTTGCTTGTGACAGATCTGGTGGTAAAGATGTCCGCAGTGCGTACTTAATGTCAGGTTGTAGTAGCTGGAGTTTCTTTCGGTTCACGTCAGTTTTTATTGGGTTGCGACAAATGGCCTTTTCTGGTAGGGATATTCGGGAGCTTCGTTCATCCAGTGGACTTACCCTGTACACTGCGCCCGCCAATCCACTGGGAAGCCCATATAGCTAGGAAGGAAAGTGGTTGGAATTTTAGCTGCTTTATAAAGACGTAGGGGCTGCGTGGAACGTGTGGCAGGAACTTTGTTTTGTTTTGTTTGTATACTTAAAAGGACACGCTTTGATGTGGTAGAAACCTGTGCCCTTGCAGCGGAATTCTATTGTCAGATGATCGGGAGTGTACAATGAAATCTTCTAGTATGCTGTTCTGAGCGATGACCATTGAATGGATAAATAAAGAAAGTCACGGACTTGTTAAATACAGATACCTTGTTTAACAGATTTGCAAACAGCTTAATTATCCAACATCTGCATGTTTCTACGCATGTACGGAGGAATTTATCGTTGTTTTATAACAATATAGGGTTTGATCCCAGGTAGCTGAAACTGTCAAAGCTTACCCTAGCGCCAAGGGGCCTCAGACAACCTGAAACTACCTACCGGGTCCCCTGGTCTATTTTCAAACCACTGGCCTTCGAGCATTCATCTTGAAACGCATGCTATGAAATAACAAACTTGCTATAGGGCTCTATATATAGCGGCTTAACCGCAATGTCCTTTTTCCCATCAGAGTTCTTTTATCAGCCGCCGTCTCTCAATTTAATAACAGCCTGGAGCTGGCTTTTATCGTCTATTCATTCCAATCATCACCAGATCGAGCAGCGCTCTCTTTTAATCACGTCGGCTTCAACTTCGACCCTTTTCTGATCCAATAACAAACCCCTCAACCAACATGAGATTCTTCGCTCACACCGCCTTGGCCCTCCTTGCCACCACGGCGCTCGCACGTCCTCGGGTCTTCCAACGTACTCCCCAGCGCAATGGCGATTCTACCAGCCGAGGAGGCATCACCCAAACCCTAGAATGCATCAGGGCCGAACAGGACGGCACTGGTAACGTCAACCGCGTCCCCTGTGAAGACGGCGAGGACGGCTGCACCTGTATCAACCGCTTCACCGAGATCCGCTGCACTCGCGTCCTCGAGGACGGCACCGGTAATACCAGCAGAGAGTCCTGCGACCAAGCGGAGGAGGGCCAGAACGGTTGCCAGTGCGGCGAGACTGTTGCCACTCAGCAGGAGGAGAGATGCACTCGTGTCCTCCAGGATGGAACTGGTAACACCAGTATTGAGTCGTGTGATAAGAGTGAGGAGGGTGTGGATGATTGCCAATGCAGCATAACAACAGGGCTTGTTGACAGCCTGCCATAGATGCGGCTTTACCAGGCCATATGCCATATCCATGCATGTACGATTCTGCCAGCTAATTACAATACAAACCTACGCTGAAGTACAGCTGGCTATTGGTGGAACAGATACACGATTACCAATTATGACGCATCTTTGCAAGACCTATGATTGTTAGTAGCTGACTCGCTCGGTTATAAGTGAAGTATGCTACATGATCATGCCGACCCAAGGAAGAAGAAGATCCTCAATGAGGGGTAGTATTCTGCCTGAATTCTCGGTTAATAGGACTGTCATGTATTAACTTGATAGATGTACTAGATGTATCTTATCCCAACAACTAATAGTCAATCCACCGCCACTTTATTTACCTATGCATTATACAGCGCAATTTACCTGTGCGACAATCATGATGATTTATTTGTATGGTCTTTGGCTCTTTGCCATGCCCCTGTCAGTAGGAGCAGATATCTACATTGATCGAAAGGGACAAGATAGTAACCCTGGATCACCCGAGAAGCCCGTAAAAGGCTTCAAAAAGGGACAGGAGCTTGTCCGTGAACTCACTCCGTCAGCGAAAGATGATATCACTGTCCACCTTGGCCCAGGTACGTGGGTGGTAGATGAGCCTATTGTATCAACTCTCAAGATTCCGGTAGCTCTACGGTTACATGGTCTGGCTCGGACACCGTTATTTCTGGAGATTATGAAATCAGCAATTGGATGGAAGGCAAGGACGGAATATGGTCTGCTTCTGTGCCTGAGGGAGCCAAGTCCCGTAATCTTTACGTGAAAGGGCTGGCTGTTCAGTATGCCAGACGACAGATTCACAACCGCACGGATTTTGAGTACACTAAAGTCGGGATGACCTGGAACAGCTCGAATTATGATTTGATCATGAAAGTCCCGGGCATCGAGAACGGCGAGTTTCGTGCTATCAACTCTTTCACTGATCGCATTGCGCCGATATTAAAGGTTGGAGATCGCGTTCTTGAGATGAAGAAAGATATATGGGCCAACCAACTCATCGGCTATGATCAAATCGCAGAGCCGTTTTGGGATGGAGGTGTCTGGATTCAAAACGTCAGGGTCTTGCTGACTGTTGGCGGTCAATTTTATCTTGACAGAACCCAGTCGACTGTGTATTACAAGCCATTAGAAGGCGACGATATGACCGCCGCATCTGCCTATCTCGGCAACCAGGAAATTCTAATGGTCGTTGGCGGAACGTATGGAGAACCCGTTAACGACTTGCACTTCCAGGGAATCTCCTTTAAACACAGCACCTGATTGAGACCGGATACTTATGGATATATCGATCAGCAGACCGGTGGTCACATGGGAAATGATAGTCTGTGTCCCAACTTTGAAGCTTCGAGGCCCCACTGGTGGCAGATGCTCAGCGCGATCCAAGTCAGTGCGGCATACAACACCACACTAGAGTCTTTTACTTTCCGCAAGCTTGGAGCTGGAGGTATCGGGGTTGCCAATGATAAAAACGCACACTTCACGGGCGTCGGACTTGGAGCAAAGAACATCCGCGTCGATGACCGCTATTTCACGCAAGTGATGGGCAACAGCATCACCGTGGGTGGTATCCAAGCTGCCGCACACCACCCATCTCAGCCTGGAATGATTGTGTCCGACATTCACATGTCCAACAACATCTTCCAAGAACAACTCGGTTCTATGGTCATCCACTGTCCCCATTCTCTCCAGACAATATTGCTACAGCTCTAACAAGACTATACCAAGCACTGAACTGCAACTAGCCAGCAAGTAAATAGAAAGTCAAGCTCGGAACAAATATTGCTATAGGATATAGCTATCCTCTCTATTATTAGATATAAGAAGAGCAATTATATCTAGCGGTTTACGGAGCTTTAGATTAATCTGTATATAAAAGAATTATTAAAAACTATAGGTAAGGTAAAGAGCTCTTTAACTTAGCAGATAGTTAATTAGTGGTAATAGATCCTATCGTAGAATGCTCCTAATTATTAGAGAGGAGTGTTTACTAATGAAAAGAATACTTTTGTTTTTCTAAAAGCTCTCTGTAGTTTTGTTCCCTTACTTCTATAGGTTAATATTATGTAAGGTTTAAAATAATTGTTATGGACTTAAAGTGCAGATTGCTGCCTAACTACCTAAGTGCGGGGTAATAAAGCTTGTCTACTTGAAATTTCAGATTAGTACATGTAATTTCAAGAACAATATAAGTTCCCAATTTAATTAACTTACCTATTTAAATAAGCTAAGTTCTATCTTATTATTTACAGAATAAGAAGCATGGAACACATTCTGTGTTCTGGGAACCCTACATGGCAGCATCTATACGTGCCCTTCTTGTCCTACGAAGAGTACGATGGTTTATCTTTCGCTGAATACCCGGAACGCATGGGCTGGCAGAACCTTCGGGCGCAGTCTCTTGATGCACATTGTCACTGCGAGAATGAAAAGTCGGCTTTTCTTCAAACTTGGCTCTTCTTCGGGATGTTGAGTCAGGTTCTTCAGCAGCCTGTGAAAAGGGAAGATTTCATAGAAACCGGCAGAGTTACAACAAGGGAATTGCCAAAATACCTACGGCGATTATACTGTCGGCTAACAGGTATGCCTGGAGCATCCAGATATGGGTGGTACATATGTGCTCAGAAATGTCTTGTCAAGGCACGCGAGACCTGTTTGACGGTTCTTGATGAAGCACAACCAGACTGTCCACTTACTCCAGAGATACGCCTTTCTATTCAGATTCTGGGCGAGACCCTGAGTCAGGCCAAAGATCGGATCTGGAGTAAGATGGAAAGCTTCAAACCACTGGAATACGTCGATACGAGGGGCAAATGGGGGACCAGTCAACTCCTCAACGCTATCTTACTTCGCAAAGGATGGTGCCCAAATCATATTGAGTATCTGGAACATTACCCACCATCTTTAAACAACTCGGGGCTTTACTATGCAATCTCAGTCGACCGACCCTATATGAGAAGTCATCCAATCTGTTCTCTAGAAGAATGTGTAGCTGGAAAGATTGATACCCGAAGATATCAGACAAGTCATTCTGATTCTATTTTACCGACCTGTTATGGGGATTGTTTGTGGATAGACCCCGACCAGAAGGCTATCAGGGATATTCTCCGGCGGCACCGCATTCCTCTCATACGAGCCACAGTCTCGGGCAATGGCATAACAGTGGAGGTAGTGGAATATGAAGCTGGAACTCAATATGTGGCCATTTCTCATGTCTGGTCAGATGGGCTTGGAAACGAGAACCGGAATCGACTCCCCAGCTGTCAGATTACTCACCTCATTCGTTCTATTACCAGGAGTCTTGGGTATACTTCTACCGCGGAACAAAGCCAGGTTGAGAGTGCGCTTCTTTGGATTGACACTCTTTGCGTACCTTGTGAAGATGGGACGATTCAGAATTTAGCGCTTGGCTTAATGAAGGAAACATATGAGTATGCAAGTGCTGTTCTCGTCTTGGACTCAGAGTTATACCACACAAATCTACGTACGGAGCTAGAAGGAGTTATGCGACTGGTCTACAGTAACTGGATGCGCCGGCTCTGGACACTTCAAGAGGGCATCCTCGCGAAGAGGAATCTTCTTATACTTTTCAAAGATGCTACTTTGGATCTTTTTAAAGCATTGGATAATCTTGCTATAGCCCACGACCAGACACCATGGGAATGCGAGCCTAGTAGGACCTTTGCTTTGTGGACAGGTCTTCAGAATTCTATTGAGGCTATCGGTGGAGAAAGAGCGGCATGGCTTTTTAACGATATGAACTGGAGATCGACTACAAGACAGACCGACGAGGCTCTGGTATTTGCCAACCTGCTAGATATTCCTATGCATGGCATATACGAGACCTTGCCGAGAGACCGCATGAGGCATGCGATCTCGAAACTGCATGAATTTCCGAAGAGAATCATATTCGCCCCGGGAACCCGGTTCAAGGAAGAGGGTTACAGATGGATATTAAAATCCTTCACGCAACGGACTAAGTTTCGCCTGAGTTCCAACATGGGCAAAGTACAGAAGGTTTACTACTCATACCTCAGTCAGCCATACCTCAGCCTTTCTGTATACTACCCAGGATACCTACTAAGGATTCCGAAGTGCCCGCGTCGCCAGTGGGACGTATCCTTTGTAGATGAAGAAAGAGGAAAGTCAATACGTATTGCAAGGCAGCCGATACCTTCAGAACAACCGCCCACGGATAGCAGCCAGGATAATACATGTGAGGAGGATTATAACTCCTCTATCGCAGTTGGCTTAGTCCTCCGGTCTCTCCCTAATCAACAGCCCCATTCATATGGAGCTTTAATAGTACTCGATGAAGGCTGTCTAGGTCGCCCTAGCACTGAGGTTCTATCAGGGTATCACAACGGGGCAGTGGATGTGTTCTTTGAAAGCCTGCTCGTGACTGAAGGTCAAAGGCATCTTACAAACCCTTTAGTAACTTTAGTTGACTCTTATGAAATGACAGCCTGGATGATAAGATAGATAGTAGTAGGGTTAGATTTATTGAAATTACATTCTATATATCTATAGATTAATAGGAATTAACAGAATAGCACTAACAACAGTATTTCGTATTCTCTAATACAATCTCTTAAGATAAGAGCAACTACCTTTTATTAACACATCTATCGAGTCATGACCTGAGTCTATAGGCCGTTAGTCCTTGCTCCAGCCACTCATTATTAACTTCGTTCCTCGTCTTGATTCGGAGCTCCCATTCGCTCCTGCGAACTGACACTTTCTTGAACCAGGATGGAAAGCTGTCCAGTCGATCACAGGCGACGAGGAGGTCATCAACCTCCCAAGCTTCAGGCCAATCCTTGACCGTCAGATCCAGTGTGTGGAGTTGATATGCTTTCTTACAACTCTGCAGCACGTCTCTTCCGACATCAGCGCAACTCAGCTCAAGAACCTGAAGTCTGGATGAGTGCGCATAGACCAATTCTTTAAGTGCCTGATTCGTTTCATCTGATGCTTCAAATGAGTCGCCTGGTTCAGGGAGAATGTCTCGTAGTGATATTTCCTCCAATGGTGATTTTGCGGTAGCGATGGCTCTAACGCTCAGGGTAGACAGAGAGCAACCTGGACCTAAATGCAATACTTTCAACGCCTCCATTGATGGCATCGTTTGCGGGATCCATTCACGCATGTCTGCAATGCTAGAAATCTTTAAAACCTCGAGCGTTTTGCCCCAAGCCTGACAAGCTACTTGCAGATCATCTGAAGTATTAAGGGTCTGTCTGAAAACAAGCGATTTGAGGTGCGTACATTGGTGAGATAGACTGGCAAAAGGATTGGGGGAGTCCCCCATTGAGCAGTCTTGGCTGAGGAAAAGAGACGTCAGATTGGATGTGAGATAAGGTGAAAACCCCTCCATGACCCAATCTGATTGCCCAGTTAAGGTCAGACTTTCAATCTGTCCCAGAAGCCTGACTGTGTTGCTTTGGGCAAAAATTTGATGTGCCAACATTTGGCTATACTTTGGACCAGTGTCTTCTTGTTCAAAGAGATTCTTCCACTCAAGCATAGTAGAGAAATGAATGGAAGTAACATGTTGGCATGCATCCAGCATTTCACTAAAACTGCGAATACAATGGAGGGGAAATGGAGTGGAATCATTGATATCGTTGCCGCGCTGGACTAACAAGAAGTTAACATTGGGGCAACCATGAATGATGTCAAGTAATAATTGGCTGTTTGCTCCACTGGGGTCCCAGAAAAGTCGTAATGATTGAGTGGAAGTTCCGCGGCCAGGCTTGGCCTTGATGCCTTGAAGAAACTGTCGCTGTTTCACAGCACTGTCGAGATCTCGAGGGTGCGTGTACAACTGCTCTTCAGCCAAGCCCGATAGAGGTTCGAATGACTGTGCAAGTGCGAGCAACGTATCCTGTCTCTGCCTGTAATTCAGGTTGGCGACATGTTGCACGATCATTCCGTAGAGTTCATTGGGAAAGAAATGTTTCTGATCAGACATTTTGTATACGGTATGCAGTGGAAAACAAGGTAGGTTTCAACAATAGTATTTTACCAAAGCTTACTGTAGAGTTAAGCCTTCTATGAGGGATTTTTGTGGGCTATTGCGCAAGTCCCAATAAAGTAAGAATAGTCACGTGATAGCGCAACGGACGTATTTAACGCTTGGGACGGTTTTATAAGCTATTACGAGGTTCGTATTATTTTAGTAGTTATCTCCTGCTGACAAAGATCCATTAGGGAAGCTACATTGAGGTGATTAACTGTTTATTATAAAATCGTTGAGTTTCTCACATTGCACCCTGTCCAGTAGCGATATTGTAAAGAGGAAAGGACGTATCGTCCTTCTAATATAGCTGACAGGTAGACCGTTAAGCGCAACCCTTGTCCCATGTCTTGAACTCCGTTGTAATTTCGTGAGGTTGATCTGCCGCTACCATTGCGTACAAAAAGCAGGTGGATCTCAGACTGTCTGTCGCAGAAAAGGAGAGGCATTTCGCATCCATGTTGCAGTGTCCCTTGCAATCGGCAATATTCCTATGTGGGTACGACTTGTAGTATTTAGTGCTGCGTTGGTCGATACCACAACTAACAGGTTTTGCTGCTGAAGTTTCCTTGGCCAACTTGAGATCGGCATTGCATTTGTCCAGTTCGCTCCGCAGGGCTTCCTTCGCATCTTCGCAAGTCTCAGCGAAGGGATCCTCAACCTCCGGGGCAAAGGGGTCCTCCACTTCCTCGTCGACCTTGACTAGGAGTATAGTGCCAGGGGATCTACCCTCCTTACCACCTTTCTTCGCAATGGTACATTGCTTTGTGTGGTAACATGGTAGGTTGAAGCCTCTGCATCGGCGTCTCTAGCACGCTCGGCACATTCTGCTTGAGAAGCGATACCCTTAATGGGTGTTCCACCAGCACGGTAGAGGTTTCATTTATGCTCGACGGTAAAGCCAGGACTGATTGTCTGACGAGTCCCTTGAACGCAGTTAGCAATGACAGAAGTGGCTCCTAGGAGAGTGACGACGAGGCAAGCGATTGAGGTTTTCATATTGATAGATTAACAGGTACACAATGCGTTTTACAATAAGTGGAAGAATTGATTTGTTAAAGGTAGGTTGCTCTATTGGTAAGTTAAACAAATGATGAGCTGATGAGAACCCTTTCTTGAGTTGAGCGACGATTGGGCCCTTTAGGTATTTCGGACGGTCTACTGTCTTTCTTTCTTTCCTTCTACCCCTTTACAACCGTCTTTGCTAACCTCTTCTAGTCCTCGACTCGTCTCTCATGTCATACGCCGAGATCATCGACGTATCAAATCAGCAGTACGTAGTGGTTGTAAACAGCGGTCAGCATAGAATCCTATGGTAAGGCACCGTTGGAGCGAACTTGCCGCTGTCTCAAATCGAGGAGACGAATGCTGCCAATACCTTGAGGCCAGCATATCATAGCACGTTGGGAGATATGTCTGTTTGGGATATTCCTTGCATAAGGTGGTCGGTCACACCCAACTATTTGTCTCCAGCTAGTGCCAGATTGGGGTGGCAGCTCGAGGCTATCGCAATTGCCAAAACAAGTCGGGAGCCAGGGTTGGAACAAAGGTCTTAAAACAGGAAACACGGACCAGTGGGAAACGTCGCACTTCTGAAAGCGGCTGACAGTGGTGATAGAGCGTGCAGCAGTATTTACTCCTGATGTACTATTCAACACTGCCCACAGTATGGCAAATGTGTTGCTTCCCTTGATCGGTAGAATTCTTTCAAGCTCAATCACAAAAAAGGAGTTCGAATAGGTTATGGAGCAAAACCGGAAAATAAGCGATAGAAACGCTGCTGCAATGCTGATCGACCACGCGTTAAATGATTGGAGTAATGTACTTCCACAAATCAACGTTCCCACACTGGTTCTTTCGGGAGAAATAAGCGTTTTACCTGCTGCCGGAGTCAACTGGGTCGCTTCTCAGATCCCTGGTGCTAAGCATTCCACCTTCTCAAGTATGGAAAAAGGCAGTCACTTTATGTTTTGGGAGAACCATGGGATGGCCAACTCGCTAGTCGAAGGTTTTTTGTTGGAAGGCTGAGCCTCTGAGAAGTGACTATTGGAAGCACGATGAGAAGAGATTACGAGATCGCTATACCCAATCCTGTAACGGAATACTTCGACCCAGTTTAGGATTCTTACATTGTTATTTTAGAGGGGAAGTACCATTCTACGGCTGTAAAGGTGATTCAGTGTCAAGCCAGATATTGGCCGAAGGGGAATTCCACTTTCTCAAAGGTAGCTCTCAGCTTCTACTGCTCAATTACAATACGAGCACTAGTCAAGAAATGAATACCATCTACTGGAACCAGATGCTCTGCATCCTCTTACGCACACTATTGAAACTCTATCCGGCCCAGTCTCTCTCAGTTAGTCAGGGAATAATTATAAGGGAAGCACATCCATAACGGACCTCTCCGTCCTAACCAGTAGCCGATTCTCGCCTCTTCAATACAGCTACCGTAGATTGTTTGTCAAAATTACGCAAATGATGCCTCTTAGGGGGACTTTACTAAGGTTTGTTCGTATATGCAGTGTGATTGACAAGTCCTACTCGATGTTTGGTGAGACAAGTGCGTGACAACCTTTAGAATAATAGACTATGGGCTTCCAGGTAAAGGTTGGTGCATCAATGTCAACGCATTTAAACGAGGAGTCAAAGCGCGGCTCAATAGTAGTGCGATCGGAGGATAAAGTGAAAGTCATGCTAGACAGGTAATAAATTGGCGAAAATATGTATGTATGATCTTGGTGGGGAGCTGAGCTTAAACCTTAAGCATAGCGATAAGGTTAAAGCATCAGACTATTGACTAAGTTAACCTTCATGAACTCGTATTATGCATTCAACAATCATCGTCCGATCACCCATCGGGAGCGTCAATGTGACAGACACCACCAGAGATCGAGGTTGTATCTTGTATCATATCGAGTCCATGGTGTCCCACCAATCTCGCAGACAAGACGTGACATTATAGACTTCCCACCGTCTCTCAGCACCTAACTCCAATAGCATTCAATGACGCCTGGACAATTGCTCTGTGCTTAACTGCAGCCATACCAGGTTCAACGAACGTTTTACAGTTTAAGGGACACCCGGGTAAGTGGTCACTGAGAATCGACCAATTGCAAACCATGATCGAGATTTGCGCTGATCATAAAGTCTGGACCTAAACTGCACCGCTACAAGGTTCACTTGGGTCAAAGTCCCGACTGCAGTCTAGATCCTTTCGGCAATGGCAGCTAAACATTCAGCTCCTGATGATTTTGGCCCGTTCCCATGTTGAGAAGTCAGTTTGTGGTTTAGTCCGATGGCCCAACAGTGTCGATGATGAGGGGATTTGTCTTAGTGCTGATGCTAATGCGGTATTAGCTTTAGCATCTCAACGGTATGATGATCCAACGTTGAGACCCGTTGCGGCTTACTAACCGCATTCCAGAGCTTGTAGCCACAACTAATAGCTTGGCCAACCCAGGCCAGGCCAGACCAAACTAGGCATGCAAGACATATCACAATGATCCATAAATACAAAAGCTTAAAACAAAGCTTGAAGATGATTATCCGGCAGCTCGGTTAGAGAATACGGAGACTAATGTGTCACGGCGAAATGAAATGAGATGACAGTAGGGCTCCTGTTATCTGCGTCTACCGTAGACTGACGGAGTGTTTCTTCTGGTGAACTTCAAGTCAGTACCAGAATAACAGTGTGTCGTTCACTGATGATTCAGCTGAGGCCAGGATGTACCAGCTCGCCTCTGGCGACCTTGAGCCACATGTTCATTCCGGTGATATTTTCTTTTTTTTCTCTCTTGTATTCAAAACGTTAATTATTACCACCGTTTCTTTCGAAGCTTATTGAAAACGAGAGAGATCTATGTTGCTTACCACGATGCCAGGTGCTGAAATGACCAGCTTCCTCCATAGGTTTCCCGATAGAACATTACGTTCAATAGCTTCAGCGCCTTGCCGTGGCACCACTCACACTACTTCAGGAAGTCTCTCAACTGGTAACACCAATGCGAAGATGGCGTTGCAAGACGTTGAATTTGGTGCATTCCGTTCAATGTAAAAGGGCCTTGATAACGTCTTTGACCGACATCGCAAAATGTAAAGTATAATTTATGGGGTTTCTAATTCGTTCCTTACCGAGAGGAGAAAATGATACCCGTGTCATACATTTGCTGACCACACCACTATTTCCGTAAAGCAGGATAAGCAGGACGTATGGCGTTTAGCTTTCTGTAAAAGGTGGAGAGAGGTACAATTCAGTGGAGCGCAAGCCGTGTCTGTACAGAACATCTCAGAATGTGTAACGATGAGAGCTGTGAAGACAGATTCTCTTCATATTTACCTGGGCGTTCATCACAGCTGGAAAGATACATAAAAGGCAGTGATGCGCATCTTTTCATCAGTTTCTCTATCACTCACTATCCATCATTCACTTTACCAAGTGTTCAACATTCTTGTTCACTCATTCAAGAGGCTCAACATTCTTTTAACCTGTGTGTCTTCATTGCACACTTGGAACCATGAAGCTATCCGCTGTCACACTCCTGGCTCTGACCACGGGCACTCTAGCTGCCCCGGTTATTGAAGAGCGCGGGGGCCACGTCGAATATCAGTACTACGAAAGGAAGAATGGCGGTGATTGGGTTCTTATTCCTTACAACCCCGGCTGCAAATGTCCCGAGCCTGTCTGTCCTCAGCCAAAGCCTGTGGTAGACTACCACCCGCCAAAGCCTTACCATCCCAAGCCTCAGCCCAAGCCGCACTATGAGCCAAAGCCGGTTTATCACAAGCCAAAGCCTGTTTATCACAAGCCAAAGCCTGTATACCACGAGCCAAAGCCTGTTTACCACAAGCCAAAGCCCTACTATCCCAAGCCGGAGCACAAGCCTT
>QHHH01000210.1:0-46064 GCA_004367485.1 Fusarium citri
CTCCTCCTCCTCCTCCTCTTCGGGCTCTTCTTCGTCCCTATACTTGTCTTTAATCGTTCGTTTGCCGACACTACAGGCGGTACAGAGTAAAATACATCCAATGGCCATGCAAGGGATACATACGGCGCACCACTCCCATTTGGTCAACCACGGCTCGGAACCCGTTTTCTTGGCGTTATTGTCCAGGGAGGGTCGCACGGACGGGTTGACGGGGTTCATCGTGGTCGGAGCCGGAGGTGACTTGTCTTCCACATGCTTGTTGCATCCCCCGGGCTTCTTGCATGTTCCCCACAGGTTGTCAGGATGAGGTATAGCAGTTGGTGGAGCTGGCTTTGGGTACTGCATCTTTTCATCGTGGTTGACATACGGTTCATTGACCACAGTGCTTGGAACCTGAGGTCGGTTCATCGCCTTCCGATACTCCTCTGCGAAACGAGATTCGGTCATGAAATCATCATTGATTGGTTTATCTCCCGGGGGAGGTCGAGCTGGTTTGGTCAACCGGTCAGGCACAGGCCCGTGAGGCACAACCCCGGGAGGCAGAGATCCGGGGGGCAGTTCTCCAGGAGGTAGAGATCCGGGAGGAAGAACCCCGGGAGGCAGAGACCGGCTGTCTAGACGAGGCGAAGCAGGTGATTGAGCTCGTTTTGGGTACCTCATCCTGTGCTCGTACTTGGCATCCGGGACAGGGGCCGCATGATCATGTCCAGTAGAGTACTGTGACATGATGTTGTGCTTGTCCTTTTAGAGGACGGAGTAGATGAGGGATGAAAATAGAAGATGAGGGAGTTGTAATAGAGTAGAAGGACGAGGATGGGAACAGAATAAAGGGGGCAGATCTTTATGTGTTTGGCCCAAAGCCCTAAGGCGTTTCTAGGTTCTAATCAATATTCTCATTGGCATTGCATACTTTAAGAATAAGATGGAATGTCTCTTTCATTGGCCCGGTGCTGAGTTAGAACTCTGATCATTCACGATGCATCTTGACTGCAGACTGCGTAGGTACGTCTCAGTTCACAACCCTCAACATTGAAGAAGCCAGTGGTTAACAGAAGAATTAACCATCAAGGTTTAGGGCGTCAAAGTCAAGTATCCTAAATGCATCTAACCTGTCGTTAGGTGGTCCGTCACTTATGTTATCGGCGGCCATTTCTGACACTCTGGCGGCAATCCAACAGCTGATCTTCAAAATTCTTTGCTGGCCACCAAGAAGCATTCTCAAAGCTACATTACAACTGAAGCCATCCAAAAACACCCCCTTCTCTAAGCATGATAGTCTTTTCCCCAACCCTTGGAAGAGCTGAATGAGGGGATAGCCATGTCTGCCATTCTTCGTTTGTGTGATCAAAAGTGTTGNNGTCACTAGCAAACCCCGAGTAGCTGCCATTCTTCCACACAGGGAAAGGGGGCCAGTCACAGACAATACTCCGGGGCACATCAGCCAGACAAATGGCAAGGAACTCGGCGACTCAGTCAACAGGCATAAAACGAATGAAGAGAATCCCCTCTCCAACCTCCTGAAATGTGTGAGTTTACTGTCTTATCTGATCGACAAGTCAAATCCTCTACCACCAAAGTAACGCGTCAAGGCCACAATGGCACAATGACAACTCAGCGGCAAAGTTATATCATAGACGCGTCTCGATATCTTGTCTCGTTGCGCCTCTGGAAGCTTTCAACTCCCCTCATTCGCTGTCCTCTCGGTAACAGAAAACCTTGACAACAAAGGTACCCAATGACAAACCAAGTGATTCTTTCTGTGATGTTTATTATTTATTCCCAGCCAGTCTTTTTCTTTTTTTTTTTTTTTTTTTTTTTTTTTTTTTTTGTTGTTGTCCTCGAAGACTTGTTCTTCTTCCTTTGAACGGAGTGCGGATTTGAACAATAGGTATGTACCAAGAACCTCCATCTTTGGATATCATCCCTAACTTCTCTGCAACAGCAGAGCTGAAGTCATCATGGCTCCTCTACCTGCAGGTCGGGATAAGATCCCTACCTACGACACCCTTTTCACTCGCGACACACTCACAGAAGATGACCCGGAGTACGATGCACAATATGAAAAGACTTATCACGAGGGCCCGGAGCTTCTTTCTACCAGCAAGCGCGGATTGAACCAGCTCTCGCATGAAAGTCTTTCAAACTGGGCCTATGATCAACTTCGTGGTCCTTATGACAACCGACCTCCTCCACCTGGTCAACCTCCTGACTACTGGAAGCATCACCGGCCTGCTGTTATTTATACTCCTGACCCCCCGCCGACTCATCCACCGGCTCGAAAACCTCCTTCTTCCTATGATCCTGGCTACCCAGAGAATCCTGGTTATGGTCGTGACAACCTGCCGCCACGGCCTGCTCCTCCTTTAGATCCTGGGCATGACCATAATTACCTACCACCACGACCTGCTCCCCATTACGATCCTGGGCATGGCCGTGACAACCTTCCGCCACGACCTGCTCCTCCTTATGATCCTGGGCACCCGCCAGCTCAGCAGATGCCTTCGGTACATGATCCCCACGTCGACCAAACCCCTGGCCACGCACCCCCCAAGCCAGCGGCTCCTTCGCTCGCGGAGAAGGCAGGGGGCGTTCACAACATGGTTTATATTGGTGGGGTTATAGGTGCTGTTGTGATTATTGCTGGTGCAGTCTTGATCTGTAAGACGTGGATGGAGAAGAGGAAGGAGAAGAAGGAAGCAGAGGGCGGCGGTGATGGTGGCGGTGGTGTCAACTAAACGCCTTTTTCAGTGACTATCTACAAGTCTTGACACTGGTCACTTGCTGATAGCGACAGTTCTGCGACAGTGTTGGGAATGTTTTGAGAGTTTTATCATTTGGACTGTAATTTGCATGACTCGTTGATTGAGACAGGATATCTTTCAGTACCAACACTCCTTTCTCAAGCGCTATTCTATAAGCCCGTCGCGACACTTCTATAGCTCAATGAACCAACTTTTCTCAATAATTCTCCCAAAGATCCTTAACATACCCCTCGGTCAACCTCTCATCCTCCCCATAAACTTCCTGCCACCCCGAAAACCCTCTATCCAGCACATAAACATCCTGCCCCTTAGCCTCCTCACCCATAGAGCGCAACAAACCATCCCGTTCACGAAGATACTTGAGCGCCGCACTAGGACCACGCTGTTGACTCAAAGCACAGTGGAATACCACCGTCTTTTTGTCCTTAAGGCGACGCACGAGAGTAGGCATCATAGCCTCCAAAGTATGAGCGGGAATATTTGTACAGCCCTTGATGTGACCGCCAATGTAATCTTGACACATTAGTCTGGGGCAAAAGTAAAGTTTGATGTTGAACTTACCATTATCACGAACGTCGATCACTGCAAAGGTGGGATCGGTGACGTTGACTTCCTCGAGGATTTTCTCCGAGAGGGATTTTGCGGATAGGTACTTTAGAGAGGCGATTGTTGTCATTGTGCGAACGTGTGAGAAGAGGGCCCTTCTGGAAATGTGCATGTGTGATGAGTGAGGGTGCAAGTAAAGATGAGGCTCTGTCAAGGTTGGAATGCGTGGAGTCTAAATTTAGTGCTGTTTGCTTGGCGGAGTTTACCCCACGTGCATGGGTGACACCTTTTGGTGGGGGATCTTGTGAGGGAAAGAAGATTTGAGATAGGAGCAGATGACTTAATTAAATCTCTTTTTTTTTCTTATCTGGTTGATATTTATTATTCTTCCAGACCAGGAGATTACTGCACTGTGTGTATCATTTAGGTAATTCATTGCAGGCGTTCACTGTGAGCAAGTGTCAGTATTAGAAGAATTGGCTGCCGAGAACATCAGAGACGAAGTAATTTGGTCAGCTTTTGCAAACACTTATGCTCTTTTATTTTAGCTAGCTGCGAAAAGGAAAGCTCCCATATATAACTCGCCTGCCTTTACAGATATTATCGTGTTTTATGCTCCAGCGTCAACCCATCGTGATACTGTATTAGACTTCAAGGCAGCACCCTCTGCCCAATGCCACCGACTCAGCATTTGACTCGACAATGGACACCTCAACCTCCAGGCTCCCACGATTTAGACTTTCTTCAAGATAGCTAACGCAGGATTATATATCTGGTTAACACTATACCCAGTGTCCCCAGAGGACACCGGTCAGAACAAGTTACAAAGCGGTTCGACGTACAAACATCCAAACCTTAACCAAGAATCACCCAGTTCGAAAGTACAAAATTACAAAAAAACATAAACAAGACTTACATAATCACGGCTTCTGTCCACGAGACGGCCAACATGATTCTCCACACTGGATAACTCAGCCTCTGTCTTTAAGACGGCCGACATGATTCTCCATTGGATAACTTGTGAAACTATATCAGCTTCTGTCCTTGAGACGGCCGAAAAGATTCTCCACTGGATAACCTGTAAACTATTGGCTATCAGCTTCTGTCCCTGTGACGGCCAACAAGACTCTTTGTAAAATAATCAGCTTCCGTCCTCGAGATGGCCGAAAAATAAAAACAGATCCAAACCTTAACACCGATCCTCTTCTTCCTCCTGAGATTGCTAACCTTCTGTCATTAATTCGTTAAAATGGCAAATATTCTTAGGGCATTCTTTTTTGTCTGCTGTTGCAAATACTTGTACAAGTGCTACCCTGAAGATGATCCCTGTCTAATGACGCACTAACGACTGGGGCAACCACAACCTGCCTGTGAATCGCTCCTACCCGCTTTAATTAACAAACAATCTTGTGTAATTCTAGACTCTTCTTTCCTTTATCTATTCACCGATCGTGTATTTGTTATGATTGTCTCTGCCAAGCAAACCCTTCGTTTCGCTAGTACCATAAACAACACTGCCAATTTGCTGCGACCGCTTTCTACTTCTTCAATTCGCACTAGAATATTTACCCCGCGACAACAGTTACAGCATCGCTTTTATTCTACAAAGATGGGCTCGCAACCAGAAAAGAATGGACTCACCTCGGAGGAAATAGTCGCAGATCTTGGATTTACACCTATGATCAAGGTTGATGATCCATGGACTGTGGACAAGGTCGTCAAGGAGATTCCTGGCGGTGCGCCTAAGGAGGAGTCTTCGTCACCGCTTCCTTTTTTCCACATGCTTGAACGACTCAAGACGACCAAGCGTGAAGGATGGAGAAGATTCGGCATTGACAGGTAAGAATACAGATCCAACCTACGGGTAAAGGAAGTCCTGACATATTCCAGGGGAGAGTCTATCGCCGACCACATGTATCGCATGTCCCTAATTTCTATGTTCGCACCACCCACCCTCGCTCCCAAACTCGACCTCGCAAAATGCATGAAGATGTGTCTCATCCACGACATGGCCGAACTCATAGTCGGCGACATAACCCCCGTCGACGGCGTCCCCAAGCCCGAAAAGAGCCGTCGCGAGTCCGAGACCATGGATTTCCTCACCAAGAACCTCCTCCGCAACGTCCACGGCGGCACAACAGGCGAAGACATAAAAGCTATCTGGCAAGAGTACGAAGACTCTGAGACATTGGACAGCCACTTTGTGCACGATGTGGATAAGATGGAGCTTTTGCTACAGATGGTCGAGTATGAGAAGCGTGGGGAGGGAAGGGTTGATCTGGGAGAGTTTGCGTATGTGGCTACGAGGATGCATTTGGAGGAGATGAAGGCTTGGGGTCAGGATGTTTTGAAGGAGAGGGAGGCTTTTTGGGGAGAGAAGAAGCATGTTCATGGTGAGCATGGGGAGACTGGGGGTGTTACTGCCGAGAGGAAGGGCCAGCAGGACGATTACTACAACAAGGCTTAAGGTTGTTTCATAGGAAGAGCTGGATGAATGATACCAATGATGGCGTATGGAATAGATGACTGCATGGGATGGGGGTTTAGATGATGGCTACATAGACTTGTTAAAGGGATGAGCAATGATTAACGACATGCAAGCATACACTGAATTATCGCAAGATTTTCTTTCTTGTATTCTTTTATTGAAGCAACTATGCCTCTTGACATTAGAGTAAATAAACAACCCGCCCGCCATTATCGCTCCACACCCCCAGACACCATAACTTTTATTCTTTTTTCATTCATCATTCATCGCTCATCAACTTGCATTTACTGCTCATTAGGTCCCTTGATAAGAACCTTGATCGCCTCTCCCTCCTTAACCTTCTTAAACGCCTCCTCAGCCTGCTTAAAGTCCACAACACCAGTAATCAGCTTCTTAACATCAACCTTGCCAGTAGCGACAAGCTCAACGGCAAGAGGATAATCGCCAGCGCCGTATCGGAATGAGCCGCTTGCTGTGGCCTCCTTGATGCAGAACGCCATGATGGGGAAAGTAATGTCTGCCTTGCCCATACCGCCCTGGACGTAAGATCCTCCGTTCTTGAGAACGTGGATAGAAGCTTGGATAGAAGGCTCAGCACCAGAAGCATCGATGACTACGTCCGCACCGTCAGGCAGACCGGCCAGGTCGCAGATGTTCTTGGCGTTTTCCTCAGGCGCAATGCGCTGAGAAGCATAAGTGTGTGTGGAAGCAAAGTCCTTTGCAAAGTCAAGCTTGCTCTGAACAATATCCACACTAACGATCTTGGAAGCACCGTACGCCTTTGCGACGGCCGCGCAGAGAAGACCAACTGGTCCAGCACCCATGACAACGACGGAATCACCGGGCTTGACGCGCGCCTGCTTGACGATATGCACAGCGACAGCGAGCGGCTCAATCAGCGCACCCTCCTGAAGGGAAACATTCTCAGGCAGCTTGAAGCAAAAGTCCGCAGGCGCAGACCAGAAACCCGTAAGAGTGCCATGGTAAGGCGGCGTAGCGGCAAAGACCATATCAGGGCAAAGGTTGTACTTGCCCGCCAGACAGTTACCGCATCGTCTGCAGGGATAACCGGGTTCAAGAGCGACACGGTCTCCGACCTTGAGGTTCTTGACCTTGCTGCCGATCTCTACAATTGTGCCGGCGGATTCGTGGCCGAGAACCATGGGGTCTTCGACGACGAATTTTCCGATTGAGCCGTGGACCCAGTAGTGGACGTCTGAGCCGCAGATGCCGGTGTAGTTTACGGCGACGAGGACATCGTGGGGGGATTCGAGGGAGGGTTTGGGACGTTCGGCGAAGGAGACGTCGCCTGGTTTGTTGAGGATGAAGGAGAGGTTCTGTGTTGGTTAGTTATGCGACGTCATGAGGGGCCATGATGGCGGGGTAGAAGCTGAAGACATACGCTGGACATGGTGACTGTGGTTGTTGTGGTTTCTGTAGAGTAGAAAGAAGAGAAGGAGGAGGAGATGAGGGGAGAGATAGTTAAGTAGTCGTCACTTGTCGCTCAATGTGGGATGTCCGTCTCTCTTATATGGATCTGATCTGATCACCCCAGTAGTGTCAGTGGCCGCAATGTGGAGTTTATGATAACAATTGTTCGCCGCCGACAACAAAAAAAATAATTAGAATAGCCTGAAGTTATCTTAAGTTATTCTTCTATCTGGTGATAAAGGGAGGACATGCGTACTTGATATATCCACGGATGAACTGACGAGCATCACATGGCCATTCTCAATTTTTCTCCTCATGTCCAATACCCGTCTGCCCATCATGGCATTGTAGCTCTAGCTACACCCCCACGCAGCCTCAGCTTTCGTGTCTCTCTTTTATCCTCACCAATCATGAAGCCATGATATTCCAAGCTCATACGCTAGAGACCCGTCATGATGGGAGCGCTTTTGGATGGGCTTTCCAATTTAGCCGGTCCAATCTTCACCGACAGATCACACTCCACTTGACCAACACCCATGTAATTGGGGCGGTTAAATGCGTCCGGGAGAAGCCATCAAGAGCTGATGATAGTTGTTGTTTTACGTATTGTCTTCATGATGATAATTGTTGGATAGTAACTGCAATTGAAGCTTGGTGTTGCGGGAGATGACATGCAGGAATTGGGGGGGATCAACACTCAGATCATGAGCCAACTTATCCGCTCGGCGCAACCCCCGAGATACATAGTTTACAAGGAGCTCCTCCCGAGCGCCGGCTACCGGTTGACATCCGGTGGTCACTTGACCTTCTCGTCTGACATGCAATCTCGGGGAGAATACGACCAAATAAATGGAGTATTCAGATTGCAATCTAGACTTTTCTCTGCCGGCATCAGCTTCTGTGTTTCTGTTCCTGCAGCGGGTATTGTTAGCGTTTGACGGGGCGGAGATGCGGCTTTGGGAATAGCGTCCGGTGATGGGGCCGAGGCGGAGCGGGGACCGGAGAGTGGTGATCACCGGAGAGTAAAGCTTGTTCTGGAGGGGGGGTTTGGATTCCCGGAGCTATCTTCCTGCTTTCGGTATGCGGCCAAGATATGAGCTGAAGAACGTAGTTGGTAGTGGTACCAAAAGGACGAGTGCGACATGGCACTAGGTATACAAATCACACAGCTTAACGTGAGCATAAATGTAGAAAATCCTTATTCGCTATTCATCTAATACTTAATTACATACGCCATCATCCTCTAGTTAAGGTTATAGTGCTCCTCCTGGTGACTAACAGAAGAGTGTCTCTTCGTAGAACTCTCATGAGGGTAGTCGTGCTCAATGCTAGGTTCGCCAAGGTGCTCTCTCAAAGCAGAGGGAGGAGCACGGGCAGCATCAATGTGGTGATTCTGGTGCATATCGTTTTGGTACGAGGGGGTGTCACTACAAAGTGTTAGCTATCTGACAAGGGAAGAAGGAAAGAGGGTACATACAAGGTAGGCTTTGACTGAGAAGTGGAAGTGGAGGTAGATGTCTCAGGAACTCCAGGAACGTTCTCAACCAACGACCTAACCCGCTGAGTTCGGGCACCCTCATTCTGCTGTGTCTGGTTGCTAGACTCTAGGCCAGTACGGTTTGAAGAGCCAAACTCATTGCTGTTCGACTCCAAACCAGCGTTGCGGTTGAACTCAGACTCAAGACCAGCGTTACGGTTTGAAGAACCGAATTCACGCTGGTTGGAGGAGTTCTCGGTTACATCGTTGTAAGAGTTTGAGTTGAGGGAAGAGCCAGGGTTGAAGGAGGCATTGTTGGAGTTGGAACCGAAGGTGTTTGTGTTGGAGTTGGAGTTGTAGGAGTCGGAGTTGGTCTCGGTGTTGGAGGGGACGAGAGTCTCCTTAATCTTTCCTAAGAGATCAGAGGCCATTTTGGAGGTAGTTGATATAGATAGAGTGTAGTTGGTAAGTAGTGTAGTGTTCTTTGGTGTAAGAGGTAGTGTTGATGATATTGTATCTAGGGAAGGATTCTTGAGATGCAATGCCCTCCCTTTTATATTCCATCAAACCGCCTCCCAAAACCACTTCCATCATTCTTCCCTAACCATTAACAAAATCTCTCGCCATCAAATTCCCTACAAGCCCCTCCTATTCGACCTCGTCGTCCCCTGCGTCATGAGAAACGAGCCATGACGTCGAGTGATCGGCAGAGCTTGCGATAAGCATATTTTAAACCTAAAATTAGTGTTCCCTGTTCCTGGAATGATCTAATGATTCCGATGGTTCTGGCCAAGATCTTCTACTCTCAGGTAGGCATAGCCGCAATTGTTGTAGACTGCGGTGGTTATTGCGCGATTAAGGGTACCCTGGTTTGAAAGACATCATCGTAGAGGCTTATTGGTGCCGAGGAAGGAAATGCCAAGATTGAGACTCCGAGGAACGTTTTAGTGCAGGTGAATGTGAGGATTACGTAGATCGTTGCGGATGTTTCGGACAATGTCTTGGTTTGATGTTGTTAGATCTTGTACGGCGAGTAATAAGCTTAGATCTGGTACTACGTAAGCGTTGCTGAGATCGACCGTGATGGTTGCGTGCTTGGAGGGTGCCAAATCACATATAATCACGCAACCAACAGAAAATAAGCAATAAACCCGTTTTCAACTACAATTCTATAACGTCTACGGTATCTAGAGTTTCTCTCTATCCTCTATGTTTCTCACTTCATCATCACCCAAAGTCCAACTCCCAAAACACCAACCGCCCCAACCCAAGGCAAAACAACCTTCGCAGCCCCAACCGCATTCCTCTGAACCTTTGCCTTAATCATCCTCTTCAACTCCGCCTGCTCATTGACCCAAGGAAACTCCACCTCGGGCACATCCTCCCCCAGAAACTCACAAATAGGTCCCCAGCCCTGTCCCATGCGATACTCCAGCAATTGGCCCTCAGGCACCATCTCTCTAATCACACGGTGATGTCGCTCCCATGTCTCGCGTCCGTTTGCGCGTGCTTCGTCCACGTTCTTCGCTTGGAAGAGGCCGAGCATTTGTTTACGCGCGCACCGTCCTGCTGACGAGCCGAGAATTGGTTCTAGGAAGTTGATGCTGAAGTTGGCCATGCCGTTCCAGAGCATTAGCAGGACGCCTTGGTCGATGCTTTTGAACCAGGGTTCGTAGTCGCGAATTGCCACGATGACTTTTGCGTCGGGATACACTTCGATCAATTGCGGTGCAAAGACGGATGCTACATCTGTAATGCCTTCACAATGACCCCAGAGCTCATCCCACTGCTCGCGCGTAAACGGTTTGCCTGTGTAAGAAGGCAAATTGGGAAAAGACGCATCGCATGCGCGTTCGAGAATGTCCCAATCTTGCGGTCTGTCGATTGCTTGGGTAGCGTGGTAGACGTTTTTGTAGCCTAGGATGGTGAGGGCTTCGCACATTGAGGCAGAGCCTGTGCGGGGAAGGCCTAGCGATAGGACCTTCATGTCTCTCTTTTCTCTAGATGCTGAGTTTGCCATTTTGATGATTGTGGTTGTGGTTGAAGTGAGTCGTGAGTGTTGAGCGGGAAAGATATAATATGCAGCCTGTAAGCCCTAGCTGAGGGAAGTTACGGTCGGACTGTAGATCACGCAGAACTGTGAAATACGAATGCGAGAAACACTCACTTTATGCTAAACAAATAAGAGGCTGCACACATTCATTTACATACTACCGTCAGAGGTTCACTTCAATATTCCTACATTGCGGCAATTCTCAAGTGATCTAATGTGAGAATTTAAGCCTAACAGCAGTACTCCATTACTGAACCACGTTCAATCCTGTGCTCTCTCAACGAATAGCGTATCACACCTGCAAGATCTGGAGGATAGTTACATCCAGCCAGGACAAGAGATGACTGTAAAAGTGCAATTGGCTTGTAGATCAATTACCCAAAGAATCCTGACATGCAAACACACCGCAAGCATTGCTTTTTGCGAATGAACAAGGAAAGAGAATAGGCAGAATCGGTTCATTTCAACCCATATTACTTCACATTACTCCAAAAGATAGGTTGCAATTCAATTGACTTGTTCGAGGGTCTTCTTTTCCAGAAGAATTGAGGGTTCAATTGACATGTGTTAATTGGGGGCCAAAAGTGCTGAGAACAGGGGATCTAGGCCCCCAAATGATGGGAGCAGGGATTATATGTAGAACCGGGGATGGTGGGTGGATTGGGTTTGAAGATTGCAGATGCAAAGTAAAGGGGATTTCTTTGGAGTAAAGAGAGAAGGTGAGAGGGTAGAGGCATTGGGAATATTCAGTACATTGAGTGTATCTAATAGTAGTTAATGTTGATTGATGTCTGGTCTACAGCCCGAGTAATGGGGATATAACCAGAGACTTGGAGATAGGTTTGGATGGTAAGACGTACAACACCACCACAGCCTTAAGGACCACGACCACGACCACGACCATGACCACGGCGTCGGAAATCGACATCCCAAGAAGCATTCTGACGACATATCACAAAAAGCAAATCTCATTTTCAAGGTCCTTTTGGAAACCTCCGTCTCCCGAATCCATCACTGAAACAAGCGGTGTTGGCTGTTGGTTCAAGACATTACACCAACCCAGTCTTACCCAGCCAATAATCTCGCACAGAACATCAAATTGGTGTGGTACCAACCAGGCTGGCGGTATTAAATCATGACGAAAAAAAAGGGGACCCGACCGCTTGGAACGTGCCGAGGGAGGAAGGTAGTTGTAAGAATGGAGATGTGAGTATTGTTTGTAAATTGAAGGGCTCAGCTATGACTTCTAGACGCGGATAAATGGTCCGTCTTACTGCTTCTTCACACGGGTTATATACCTAAATGTCCAAGATGAGATGCTTCTCACACACAGACAGAGAGGTTACCAAGATCCTGGGTCGGAAAGCCCGAGCTCAACCCCGGACGCGGATGTGATTCCGGTGCAGGAGGCCCGTGTTGTTGGGTCCAAGTGGGTGTCTTAGCCGTTGAAAGCTGACGATTTGCCTTGTTCCAGTTTCTCGGGTCGGTTAGAAAGGTTCCTCTGTGTCGGTAACGGGAGCAGCCTTGTCTAGTTTTAGTCTTGGTCTTGGGAGGCTTATAACTAGCTGTTAGCTCGCATGATATGATCTGAGTAGAGCAATCATTTACTTACTTTGTTTCCATTCTCTTTATCGTTTCGGTAGACCTTTGTTTCCATTTACCCTTGTTGTTATCATCTTCGTTGTGCATCGTTCCATTCGTCATGAGTCTTCTGTCTGGTATCGGAGGTTCTTGTCTCGAGACTGAAAAGGTTACGAGCGAGACTAGACGGGATAGCAGTATTAGTCTTGAGGATGATGCGTATAAGAGGTATATTCCAGTCTCACCTTGTTGAAAAAGACTAACATGGTAGCCGGCAGACATGTTCCTGAACGTGTCAAGTCTTCCCTCGTCTCTTTTAACCTTGGGATATTCGACGAACCACAAGGAATTAGTGCTGAGTACGGCTGTCTTCCCGCACCAAGTCATACATCATCACCTTCGGTTGTCGCGCCTATGGATGTCTACCTTCGACGTGAAGATAGCCACGAGTATAGAATGATGAGATTCAGTGGTTTCATACCGAGTCAAGACAGACTGGCTTCTGAGGCTAGAGACATACCGCCTGAGACTCCGAGCTGGGGGTTGGTCACGCCAGACACTCCTGCACTCAGCCCAAAGTCAACACCTACGCGACCAACCAACGGTCCGCATCTAGAGGTTGAGAAGGATAGCTTGTCGGACTCGGGTATATCTGAACTCGCATTATCCGTTGACTCTCAGCCTTTGAGCGAGGACATAGAAGCGTACAAAGAAGCTGTTGCTGAGTATCAACTTGCATCGAAGCGATCCATGTATGTTTCTCCTCCTCTTCAGTCAATATGAGACTAACGTTGTATAGCTGTGGAGGCGATGCAGCTTCCAAGAGACCTCGCACATGCAGAGACACGAGGAAAAGGTCAAGAGGGGAGAAGAAGAAAGCGGAGGGAGAGTAAGAAGAGGGGTAGTTACCAATGTGTATGTTCATATATGTCGTTATTATTGTCGTTACTTTCTCATGTATTAGATTATTCATCGCAATTCCTTCTTTCAGCGAGATAGTGTCGCGTGCCCATACTCCATGTTAAGAAGAAATGGTAGTAGTCTCCTTAACAATATCGATACTCAGCAAAAATGAGAAAAACACCAAAAGCAGCTACCCAAATCCACGTTAGTCACTCTTCCCCTCAAAACTCTAGGACTCAACATACCGCCATGGTGCATATACCCAGCAAATGAATCTCAAAACCACCCGCTAACGCCTTCCCACTCATCATGATCCTCTGATGTCTCCACGTCCGAATAGCCCCTAGCAAAATCGTCCCAATCGAGAACCCGTAGCATGTCAGGGTCAGGGGTCGTCCCGTGATGAAGTATCCGAAGCTCTGCGCGTGATACCCCTCGTGATGCAGCGTGAAGAGCTGGGCTACTAGTGTTCCTACCATGGACATCATGACCGAGGTGCGTAGGTAGCCGAGAAAGGTTCTTTCGTTTGCTGTAACGTTGTAAGCCTGAGCCTTATCCATGTATGCGGTCCATCACGAGACCCTTCTTTGACGCATCTCAAAGTTCTTCCTCCAATCTCATCGTACGGAATCTCATCCGGATGCACATACCTAGATGATCTCTTGACGCAGACATGTCGACTTCGCAGCTAACATAGTCCCTCCAGAACCGTCCCAGTCGCGTCTTGTTCTTGTTAGTGTCGGGTGCACTGTCACCCCCTTGCGGCACGGCGGATCCTTCTCCGTTACTGCATCGGGGACATGATTCAACTCCAGGGTCACTCTCGCTTTGTGTCTGCGTCTGTGTTCGGGAACGAGAGCTTTGTCTGGGGAGGTCTTGGAGGGAGTATTCTGAGTTGGAGCGTGTTCGAAGCATTGTCGCATAAGACTCCGCGCTGTAGTTATGAATGGGGTGTTTTAAACGCTATGAAGACAGTTATTGATATGAGGTTAGTGCTGTGTAAGAGTGATGCTTTGTTGTGTTGTCGCCAAGGAGTGAGAATCGTGTATGACCATGTGCGGATGTCGGCGTGTACAAGCGGAGCCGAGCGCCGAGTCGGCCCCTCTTAGCCGGGGCACGGAGGAGGGGATCCATTAAACACGGAGATCTAAGACATTGCCATCTTGATTCACTTTATACTGCTATTCATCAATCATGATCTAATCTAATCTGAGTAAGCACTAGAACAGATATGTACGCGATGGAGTAAAGGGTATAGAGTTCAACACAACGTTCAACTGCATTCCATACTCCTGCACAACATCCAACGGTTTCTAAATCAATGATCTACTCATGCATGCATAACTCACGGCACTTATACAAAAAATACCCCTTTTAGAAGCGGACGATGATTTACATCATGAGTCCTCTTTTAGCCATATACCGAACTTTCCATATAAGGCAACTGGATCACTTACACTGTACCCTTGTTGTTTTTCTAGGTCTTCTATTTTCATCTCATCAAAGTTAAAGTTGCTTTTTCTTTCCGGCTCTCGCTCGTCTTGGCTCCGCCGGTACGCTCCGGCCGACAAGTTGGGAACACCGGCCCGGATATCCGACTTATTTCCCGATTCTGACCACTCATCCCAGGCTGTCGGGAATGAAGAGAGAAGGTCAGCATTTCATCGAAACAGCTGAACATACGAGATAAGGCCAAGAAACAGAAAAGGTTCTTTATTTCTGAATCAGCACATGTGTCTTCTTATCTATTTCATCATCTGAGGGAAAAGCCCCGAGACTCCCGGTATACATACATTCGCTCTCACGGTCCGTATCTACCGACCAACTTTCCTTCTTCTCTGAAACAAACATTAGAGACACTCAAGTAACTCCACTTCCCACCTTCAGCCGGGCCGTCTAAATAGCTATCAAGCTAGAATCTCATTTGCTGAACTGCCTATCTCGATCAACCTTGTTCCCTGACCTCATTGTGTGTATGGTGCAATTCCTCGAGCCTCATGCTTATCCTGCGCCGCGGGCTTGCTTGCGCAGTATAAGTGAGCAAATGTTCTATGACCTTTTGAGATTCTCTGTTCTTGTTGGATACACACTTCTTCTTTTGGTAGCTCGCTTCGACTTGCCGTCTTTACTTTCGTTTATTACTATATCAGACTGACAGAAAAGGCTTGTTTAACACCATCTTTGTGTTGACAAGAGTCAGATCTAACAACACATTCACAATGAACGAGTCAAACACCCCTTCTACTCCAGACACAGAGTTCTCTGCGCCATGTAGTCCGCCGCAAAAAATACAGTATCTAAGAGATACTCGTTCTGCAGCGAAGGAGAAGTTGGCACAACTCACCTTGGAAGAAAAGGTAGTTCGTCCCCGTCCTTCACTCTAACTTACTAACGTTTGTAGGTCTCCCTCCTCACAGCCGCAGACTTCTGGAGAACAAAAGCCATTCCAGAGAAAGGCATCCCATCGATCAAAACAACAGACGGTCCCAACGGCGCACGAGGCGGTATCTTTGTCGGCGGCACAAAGGTCAGTAGGACATTCTCCCAGTCATGAGTGTAACTAACATAACAGGCCGCCTTATTCCCATGTGGCATCTCCCTCGCAGCAACATGGAACAAAGACCTCCTCTACCAAGTCGGCCAACACCTCGCCCAAGAAGTCCGAGCCCGCTCAGCAGAAATGCTCCTCGCCCCAACAGTCTGCATGCATCGTCATCCCCTCGGCGGTCGAAACTTTGAGTCCTTCTCTGAAGATCCGCTTCTCACTGGAAAGTTGGCGGCGCAGTATATCAAGGGTCTTCAGGATAGGGGCGTTGCAGCTACCATCAAGCGTGAGTGCCTCGACAGCATTTGTAGGAGTTTGCTAACAGTAATAGATTTCGTGGGAAATGAGCAAGAGACCAACAGACTTACGATAGATTCGCTTGTTACAGAACGACCTCTTCGTGAGATTTACCTCAAGCCTTTTGAGATTGCTGTTCGAGAAGCGAATCCTTGGGCTGTCATGTCTTCGTACAACCTCATCAACGGCGTCCACGCAGATATGAACAAACACACCCTAAAGGATATTCTTCGTGGAGAATGGGGATACGAGGGGTAACAAATCCACATCACCACTGTCAAAACTCATCTAACATCATGTAGTACCGTCGTGTCAGACTGGGGCGGTGTAAACTCAATAGTCGACTCTGTAGAAGCAGGCTGCGACATCGAATTCCCCTACTCCCCCAAATGGCGTCTCGACAAGCTCATCGAAGCCGTCAACGAGGGTCGCATGTCGATTGACTCTATTGACCAAGCAGCAGAGAACGTGCTCGCGCTGGTGGAGCGGCTCAAGGGTGGTGATATGTCTCCAGAGCAACCCGAGCGGGAAGACGATCGTGAGGAAACGAGACAGTTGATCAGAGCAGCTGGCCACGAAGGTCTCACTCTTCTCAAGAACGACGAGGGTATTCTTCCGCTGTGCCCAAAGACTACAAAGGTCGCTGTTATCGGACCGAACGCGAATCGTTCTATTGCTGGTGGTGGTGGAAGCGCGAGTTTGAACCCTTACTACAACGCCATCCCTTTGGACAGCATCCGCAAGGCATCGCAGCAGAAAGTAGCATTCGCTCAAGGCTGCCATATCCACAAGTGGCTCCCCGTTGCGTCGGAGTACTGCACTGAAAAGTCAGGCAAGCCGGGTGTTCACATTGACTGGTTCGCAGGCGACAAGTTCGAAGGTAGTCCCGTGGTAAAGCAGCGTCGAACCAACACAGATCTCTTCCTCTGGGATTCAGCGCCTCTGAATGAAGTCGGTCCTGAGTGGTCCGCCATCGCAACCACGCACCTCACGCCCAAAACAACAGGAAAGCACACCATCAGCTTCATGAGCGTAGGACCAGGAAAACTCTTCCTCGACGGGAAAATGGTTCTTGATCTTTGGGACTGGACAGAGGAAGGTGAAGCTATGTTTGATGGCTCGATCGACTATCTCGTCGACGTCGACATGGAAGCTGACAAGGCCGTTGAGCTTCGTGTGGAGATGACCAACGAACTTCGTCCTATTTCCAAGCAGAAGCAGTTTGGCATCACGCACAAGTACGGCGGTTGTCGTATTGGGTTCAAGGAGCAGGATAAGGTGGATTATATCCAACAGGCTGTTGAGACGGCGCGCGATGCAGATGTTGCGGTTGTTATTGTTGGTGTGGATGCGGAGTGGGAGTCTGAGGGGTATGATCGTCAGACGATGGATCTTCCTGCTGATGGTAACCAAGACAGACTGATTGAAGCTGTGGTGAAGGCTAACCCGCGAACTGTCGTCGTTAACCAGTCTGGTAGTCCAGTGCACATGCCGTGGGTTGACCGAGTACCTGTTATTCTGCAAGGCTGGTACCAAGGTCAAGAAGCAGGCAATGCATTGGCCGATGTACTCTTCGGCATCGAGAACCCAAGCGGCAAGCTCCCAGTAAGTACCGTATGCTCTCTGACAGAACACGCAACTGACTTGAACAGAGCACATTCCCCAAACGCATCGAGCACACCCCAGCATGGCACAACTGGCCCGGCGAAAACCACAAAGTCCTCTACGGCGAAGGCCTCTACATCGGCTACCGCCA
The DNA here is from genome assembly GCA_004367485.1 of Fusarium citri. Lineage (NCBI taxonomy): Eukaryota > Fungi > Ascomycota > Sordariomycetes > Hypocreales > Nectriaceae > Fusarium > Fusarium citri. Next base: position 17,840 of record QHHH01000210.1, read on the forward strand.
CTACGACCACGCCAAGATCGAGCCTTTGTTTCCTTTCGGCCACGGCCTCTCCTACACAACCTTCGAATACGGCCGTCCCGAAATCTCCCCCAAAACATTAACCCCCAACAGCGAAATCAAGATCACCCTCGCCATCTCCAACACAGGAACACGCGCCGGTTCAGAAATCGTGCAGATCTACGTCCACGACGAAAAGAGCCGGCTGCCACGTCCTGAGAAGGAGCTTGTGGCGTTTGAGAAGGTGTTTCTTGAAGCTGAGGAGACGAGACATATTAGCATCAAGCTGGATAAGTATGCTGTTGGGTATTATGATGAGACTGTTCCTGGGTGGATTGCTGAGGAGGGTACGTTTAAGGTGTTGATTGGAGCATCAAGTACGGATATCAGGTAAGTTGCCCTTTGATGTGAATGAGGAATTTGTGCTAATCGGTGTAGGCGATCAACCAAGTTTAGTGTGAAGGAGTCGTTTACTTGGGTGTTCTGAATGGGCTAGGGATGCGGTTCGGCTTGATAGAGTATAAAGATGTTATCAGATGTCGTTCCAATAGGCGCATTGATATCGCGTCCGTTTTCTAAGACGCTCTTTTTAGTACTGTGAGGCTGCTGTCTGTGCAAAAATGATCTGTGACTGCGTTAGGCTCTCACGCCAGCATCAAAAGCGCACCAGGTCACGATGGTCAGCGAAAGCTGTAAGCATATCACATAGATGACTGTCAAGCAGTACTATATTCCGTTCTGCAGACACTAAACAATGCCGGATCACGTCCAGGCCATATGTCGCAATTCATTCCCATTCTGATCTTGACAAAAAGGTTAGACTCGCAACACCAAAACAAGCGGTCAAAACATACCTCATGTATAAACATTACACTGCCAACGTGCTCTTCAACCCTTTTTGCACGTCGGCTCTTCGCCTCGTAAATTTATTCTTTCAATTCTTTTTTATTGTTTGTTTCTGCTTCAATCCCGCTCGTCGCGCTCCTCCTGCTTGCCCTCGGGGCTGCGACTCCTGCTTCGGCCACGGTTTCGTCCACCAGCGCCCTTTCCACGACCGGGCTTACCAGGCGGGGGGCGCACGAAGGCAAAGTCCACCGAGATGGTCTGCTCGAGAAGTTTCTGGTTGTGTGCGCCGTCGATGGCGGCTCGGGCTTCCTCCAGTGTTGTGAACTCGATGAGGGCGTATCCCTAGTGTCTTCGTGTTAGCAATTTGTTCTGGTTCAACGTCAGAGGCAGTCGTAGCTTACCTTGACGTAACCGCTTCTTCGGTCGAGGTTCAGATGCATGTTCTTGATCTCGCCGTACTCTCCGAAAAGATCTTGTAGAGTTTCCTCGTCGGCTTCTTCGTGGACGTTGGTGACTACGATGATCCAGCCTTCGATGGAGCGGACGGCTGTTGCTTTGGTATGCGTTTGCATGTCGCCTTCGTTGCGCGCGGGGGGAGGGGGAGAGCCCGCCTCGACATCGACGTCCATTTCTACATCGGCCATTTTGAAGGGTGTAGTCGGTGTAGGAGGAATTGTTTATGGGGATTGGCAAAGGTAAAGTTGATCGCTTTGGTGATGGAAGTTTACCTGGCAGGTTGAGAGGATGGATTTCATATCACGTGACATGCACTTTGGAGCCGAAAGTAATTAATGGCTTCAATCATCGGGCTTTCTATTGGAGATGATGGCTTTTAATTGTTTCGAGGTTATGTTTCAGGATTTCTAGCGTTGGAAGCAGCATTTACGGAGATTCGTGCAGTGTGGCAATTCAGTCAGATTTGACTCGAGGGGGTGATCCTGAGGCAACACAAGTCGACGATGTCATCCATCAGCGTGAGTCACTCGCCGAAACCCCCAAGAAATCCATCATTTACGATATCGCACGCATCACCAAGGGCGCTCCTTCCAAAGGGATGGCCATAATTCACCAGCAGAGGTTTCATTCACAATTCGCAGCACATGTATCTGGTGCGAACATGTTTGTTGTATTGTGACAACTGACACCGGACGCCGAGTAGAGTCGTAGCGCTTTCTTCGCCATTTCCTTTTTCATTTCATAAGGGGGCTCAGCCTATCATGCGACCCGCGACCCAATCCATCATCCCATTACTGAGTGAAGTCAACCATTGTTGTGTTGTTGTTGAACCGTGTCCGCAATCCAACCTATCCCGATTCCGCAAAATTCGTTTTTAAACCGTTCGTTTAGGAGCCGGGGTTGGGGTTCATCTGTGTTTTCGCATAATCGTCAGCGGCCGTTCTCCTGTATCCTGTGTAGTTATCGAGTTCTGCTCACCTTTCTCTTGCCACCAGTGAGGGTAACGTTGACGAATCGACGGGTGTACTTGAGGCGCTTGAGAGCACGGCCCTTGGGGACCTTGGTCTTCTCTTGCTTCTCAACCTGTTGTTCGGAAAGATGGTTAGTGATCGTGTTCGTCGGGATTATTCGATGGATGATTTATTCGCGGTGTCGTCGTACCTTAGGAGTCTGAGACTTGACCTTGCCTGCAAGATAATTAGCGACCGTCAAATAGAGAGAATATCGAGGATAGTAACGTACCGGCACGGGCAAGAGATCCGTGAACTTTACCCATGATGAATGATTTGCTTGGTGGTGATGTGGATGGTGAGTCGACGGCTGCGCGGTAGGATTTTTGGGGAATTGTGCAAATGTGGGCGAAATCAAAGCGAAACGGCGACTCACGTGAGCGGGGATAAGATGCCCTCTCGGAAAATCTGCGGGTCCGAGTGATTATGTAAGGTTGTGGAGCTAATTCTCCGTTGAGCATCATGACACCGAGGATTTGTTGCGACAGTCAGTAAAAAGAGACTGAATATTCTAGATTGGTCTGGATAATGCTCACGATTGATCTGTTGAGTTACTTTTTCCATACTAGTAGTTTGTTGATTGTGGGAGAAACGGCGTGACGTCACTCGCGAATTGCTCATCTCGAGTTGTGATGATGGATACCAGATGCCATCAGCGTATCCAGTCCTTGGTGATGTAAAAGCTGAACACTCACATTCTATTGCAACCTTGAATACTGCCTTGCAACTACTCTTACCTTTGACTCTCGTAGCCATCCTGGTGGGATTTCTTAGAGCCGTTACATCGTTCTTCGGCCATGCAGGTACACAATATTCCCGTGGCTGGGCGTCTTACAAGCAGCTGCACCCTCATTTCACGACAACATTGGCCTGAAGGTTGGTGTTGGAAAATGCACTTCAATATTGCAGTCACTTGTTCTCCGTGAAAAGGTGTGTGTAAAGTCCGGTCGCTTGTAAGCACGCCCTCTGGTTCAATAGGTAGCTGGTTCAATTTCGAACTTACAGACTTGTGGTGATTCATTGAACGGCTTGACCTAACACCTACTAACGCGAAATCCTGATGCATGAAGCTTCATACGGGTAAACCGACAAATCACCAAAAGCAACTAATTGTGTCAAAGTCTTTAAACAATATCAAGTTTCCCGTGAAGCCTAGCGACAATAGAAAAAGCAAGATAATAGTTCTTCGCATCATGCTGTAGGGTAAGCGCCTCGAAAGTGACTCCATCGCAAACAGTCCAAGTCAATTCCCCACTTGTCTCACGATCATTAATTCCGCCATACGGATAGCCAAATCGATCATATAAATTTACAAGGTCTGTCCAGAAGCTATTTTCATTATGCCCAGGCTTGTCTAGATGTCTTGCATCGTGTCGAGTGGATGCTTGTACTATATTTACACAGAGCCCCAGGGACTTGCAGGGTCCAGCCGCCATAGACCTTTGACTGATGCGAAAATACGAGACCAAAATGAGGCCATGGCAGCTGGGACTGAACTTCACGTCGGACTTTGGGTGAGGGGTTCCGTGAACCCCACCATGTCTTGAATTGATGATATTTATATCGTAGGGCTCAATGTTGCAGGGCTGATGACCCGCGCTGTTGAGCGGTGATTCTGGTGTCGCTTCATAGACCCAGAGATTCATCAATTAACCTTTGCGATTGAATGATAAGATGAAAACCAGTTGGAATGTCAAATACGAATCAATAAACTCAACTCCTATAAGGCTGGTCAATATTGGCCTCAATCACATCAGAAGCTTGGATGATATCCAGCACAGCGTCTAAATCAAGCCCCAAGATGCAATGCACAGACCCATGAAGAGCTGGAGCTGGAGCACAGAATCTTGCTTGCAGGAAACAGCTCACAGCACATACCATACCCCTCACAGATAAAATCACATCACTGCGCATCCAACTAAAAAGGAAACTACTGTATGTACAAAAGTCAGTCTAGACGATACTTTTCTCGGCCGGGGGGAGGTTGGATCCATGTCATGAGATTTCTTACTGATCGACAACAGAGAGGGCTGGGACACCATCAAAGATCAGGGGAATAAGTGCAGGAAACACGCCTTTTAATAACTAATGCTGTACTACAATGGATGCTTTCATGCTAAACTTTGCCCATCCCGCCCAGCCTTTTTTTTCATGGCGTATCGGCCAACCATTACTTTAAAATCACGTCTAACTAACAGAAAGCCAAAATAAAGAAGAGAAAGACAGATAAAATCCTAAACGAGTTTCTGTGCAGACCGCTAAGACCCCAGAATATCGTATAGAACAAGATCTTTCTGGGCAAGTAGCCGTGCTACTATTCGCGTATCATTCGCTTCTACGGGTAACTTGACAGGGGAGGAGGATTAAAAATAGCATTTGACCAACTGAAGAAACAGAAGGAAAAAAAGTGCAGTGCAGCTGTAAGGCCACACACTGCAGTGTGGATCGTCTTCCCGCATGTGCCGAGCCAATGGATCTTTACGGTTGACGGATGACACTTCAAGCCACGCACGTCTTTTTGGTGTGGGTGCCCACCTCAACAGTTCGTATTCATGAATCCACTGGTAGGTGATAGATAGCTAGATCGAGTAGATACTGTAGTCTTTACGAGTTGACAAAGCCGAAGAGGGTGTAGAATTTGATGGTTCATGGCTGAGAAGGGTTTGATACAACGGTGATATTTCATGTGAACCGCCTGTCTCAGCTATTTTACCATCAATCTTAAGAAGAAGATCCAACCAGGCCTTGCAGTGGCTTTCACCCTAGTCCCATCATCCCGCACAACGGGCATGATCCATTCTATCATGACCCATGGGCTATCCTGGTTAGAGCAGAGTAATTGACTAGCCAGCCATGATCATGGATGTGATATCCCGTCCCGCAACTCAGCTAGTTTTGGGTTGGGTTGGTCTAACCTGCAGAGTCCAGACTACCTAGTTTAAGCCTAGAAAAGGAAACCCAATGGCTATTGCTATTGCTGTATCTGCTTGCTCGATTGCCTGACCTGACACTGCTTGACAATCCCAGTCTCAATCTCAGACAAAGAGAAACTAAACAACTTCAGTAAATGAACGGGAATTCTCTGGAATTTTCTATTTCCACTGATTCTTCCTCTTACTCATTAGATTCCCTTCCTCCCACCATTTCTCATTTCTCTCTCTCCCTTCTCCATCTCTTACTTACATATGGATGCATCCATGCTACGTTGAGTCAGGATACCACCATCTACTACTACCTACTCTCCGTTCCTCTGACATTCGTGTCACCATAATATTTCTCTCTCAGCCATCCTCTTATTCTTTTTACTCTTGTGCAACATTGGGAAAGTGGTTTCTGGTCCGCTCGTCTGGTCTCGTCCCAACACTACAGACCCATCACGAGATACCTGCATCATCACCTTGCCCACCGCCTTTGCAACAGCTCATTGACACCACAACCCGCATTCGTCTTTCCCTCACCCAAATATCCCACCGCTTTCAAAATTATCGACAGAAGGAAAAGAAGGGTTGTAAAGTAATTGGAATGAACAATTTCCAATTCCACACGCAATAAAACATCACTCCCGAGACATCTCATCACAGCCCGCTTTTCTCGGTATAGCTTCTCAGCTACCCACCGAACGCATCAATACAGTGACCTATTTACTGGGCGCTTTCGGCCACTGCAGAGACGAAAACGCAAACGCCCGCGAAAGATAAGGAGCTGAGCTGTTCTCAGATTCATTATTATTTACGCTTACCTGCAGCGAACTCCATCACCCCACCTTCTTGTCCGACGCGAACTCTCATCTCAGATTCGCTTTTTCTCCCGAACATTTTTGTCTGTCTCACAATCTTCGCATGTGCACAGAATTCGTGCAAGTCGCCAGACGACTAGTCTAGTTCGCAACGATGCAGACCCAAACCCAAACCCAGCCTCAAGGGCGCTCTCGCTCAAATAGCTTGCAGCAAATGCTCGACTTGGAAAAGAAGCTCAATGTAAGCTTACAAGCGATCACTCACCAAAAGGATTTTCCTGACTTGTTTGAACAGTTTCAACGAACTCACCAAGGCTCTGTGCCTCCTTCTCCGCCATGCACTGATAGCGGAAGTTCTGTTCCTCCTAGTCCTGGCCACACTCGTCGATTCGAGTTGGTGCCAAAGGATAAAAAGGTGCCACCACCAGTTCGAAATTACTCTGCTGTTCCTCCGCCGCTCTTTTCAGCGCACTCAGATCCTGTGCGATCAGCTTCGCCGAACATGATTCCTAGGAAACCTGTCGGCCAAGGAATGTCTCGACCGTCTTCAAACGAACAGCTCTCCAAGGAAAAAGACGACAAACCTGCTCAAAAAACAGTAGCCTTTTGCTTTCCACCAGACGTGGAAGAGAAGCGCTCGATGTGCCAATCTCCCACCTGGGAGGCTTACAATCGTCAAAAGAAGGAGAAGAAGGAAGAGAAGCGCAAAGAGCTCGAGAAGAAAGAAGAAGAGAGACGAAAAGAAAAGGATAAAGAACGAGAACAAACCATGAACGCAGCTCTCGAAGAAGCTTGGAAGAACGCTCCCAAGCCCCGCGGTAGAAAGCTGAGCAAGCCTATGCCGCCTTCTCCAGGCCGCAGCAACACCGAACCAATCCCAGCACCAGCCCCAGTTCAACAGAAGCGAAGATCGCGCTCGTCCAGTTTATTAGGCTTCTCCATTGGTAGAAACAATGACGATCCTGAAGAACCGAGACGTAGCCGCTCCAGCTCCCTCACTTCCATCTTCCGCAAGTCCTTTGAGATCAAGAGAGCTTCATTTGACGAGACGAGCCCCAGTGGATTCTTGGGTGGTAACAAGCTTGAGAAGAAGAAGGAAGACTTTCACTTGAAGGTCAAGGAGGATCAGGCTAAGGGTGATAGCAAGGTTCATCCTGCTATGCGAAAGACGTTTTTGGGCCATGGCTCGTTTACGCCTCTTAAAGTGAATCCTCAGACTAAGGAGGCAGATGCGCAGAAGAGAGCGTATCCTCCTATCTCGATCAACACGTCTGGTGCGAGAGGTCAATCGGTGAAATCACCAAAGTCACCGGGTAGGAGGGGCTCTGTCAACATCTACCTGTGGAGCGCTCGTGCGAGACGAGGTTCTGTTAGTGATGACTGCGCAGTTGACGATACAGAGGACGAGGGTGAGCAGAACAAGCCGCAAACGCCTGACAGCGAGATTCTATACCACAAGGCTCAAGGTCTGATTCGAAGAGGTGGTCTTTACGTCAAGAAGGATCAGAACGGAGATGAGACCGAGGACAAGCCAGCAGTGCCTACACCACGCACATCAAACCAAAGCTTGAAGCAAACTCCAACCGTCAACGTCCCCAAAGACTCTGACAATCCTCCCAAGCAAGATACAATCACCGTATCAAGACCACCAATAGCATCCGCCCAATACCCACCCCGAAAATCATCAATCGCATCAAATCTATCCATCCCTCCCACACCTCCTCGTCGAAGCTCAAAAAGACGCGGTTCACTCACCTTATTAACCCGTCTTAACCACCAGCCTTCTCCCGACGAAGGTTCCATAGCATCGCGCAAGAACAACCCCCCGAGCATCCGTTATGAACAGACTCAAGCCGGTGCGCGACCTAAACCCATCACCACAGAAGCTGAACCCGCGCCCGCGAAATGGAACCTTAAGGAGGCTGCCAGGAGCGCGTTCGGGAGAGGTCATTCTGCTCAGGGATCGATTTCTTCGACGACGAGTTCGGCGTCAAAGTATAGTCAGCCTTCGCCTCCTGTTGCTTCTGGACCATTCCCACCAAGGACTGATTCGAGGGGTTGGGGAACGGCGAATAGTGCACCTATTCGTACTCAGCACGTTCACGTCCCCAAGCATCTGACTCCTCCAGCGTCATGTTCACCAACAGGTCGCAGACCCATGACCAGCTCATCTGAATCATCATACTCTGATGCGATTCAATCTGTCTCACCGTTGAGCACACCACACAGTACCCCTCCTCAGTCGGAGATGGGCCACTCTCCCCATATCGCGTCCGCAAAGCCCACGAACTGGTCTTACACAAACTCCCCACGAATGACACCCAGCGAAGACCCAGAAATCGACCCTATCCAAGAAGCTGCCAACAGAGTAATGGAAGCCTTCTCGAACGCCAACCTCCGCAGCGTAACACCACGCAGCCCCAAACAAACCCCCTCACCCTCCCCATCCCATCCCCTCAAGCACAAAGACCGCAGCCTCCGATCTCCTATTCAGGGCCATAGATCGACCCTCTCAGATCCGGAGGCCAGTATAAAAACGCTCCGTCGCCAATCCAACCTGGAACATCTCAACCACGGCGAACCCTCAGCCAAGATGTTTGTTGAATGCTGCGCGTGCACGCGCTACCACGACATTCCTAGCAAGTTATACGAGGCCATGTCCAACCCTGATGTGTTGAGCACTGGGTATGCGGGGAGTGTGAGCATGACTGTCAAGTGTCCTTGGTGCAGGCATGAGATGAGCACCAAGTGCTGTGCGGGATTCGCAGCGATGGTGTACATCAAGGAGCGCTTTCACTGATGACCTACATTCTTTTTTATGAGCAAAGTGTTTTTCCTTTTCTTTCGTACTACGGCGCCGGAAAAAAAAGACAGGATACCGGGTAATATTGTTAGTGTGCAGGGTCTGGTCCCCATGTGACCTAAAGACCCTTCTATACCAGAGGAATATGTGTATTTAGTTTTTTATGAAAGAATATAACGAGTCCACGATGATGAATACAAAGTACCTTACCTTAGCTTACTCACAATCCCCATTCACTCAACAAAAATATGCTTACTGCTTTGACCTTGGACCCTGATTTGACGTCACATTCACCATCGCCGAACCTCTCTCCACCATGTCCGGAGTCTACTCTTGGCATTCAACTATCATGAGACTAAACAAAATTAAGTTGACCTAAACACCTGCCGGTCCGAGAATAGTACCAGAGACGATAGCGAATTAAGTAGAAACGTGGTGGTGTGTGAAAAAAGACCATTCTCTACCACCGAAGCTACCGTCATCACGGACCATGTCTTGGCATTCGGACAGTTGAGATAATGCAACAAAAAACAAGTCTTTGCATTATCACGAGATGAAGATAATACAATTGCAGTTTTGATAACAATAGCCTGTTGTTTCAAAAGATAATATTTTCTTGCAATTGGTAGAATTGAATATCCTGCTTTTGAAAAGGGTTGCGCAGCTCTGACGTCAGGATGGGCAGGGATTCTAAACATGATGGATGCCAGGTTTTGAGAGATGCAAATGCAAGAAATTGAAGCAGAAATTCCCAGTGTCTACGTCAGGTATTTTGTAAAAGGCGAAGTGAAGTGATCTCTTGCCGTTTCGTTTCTCTCTTTTCATCCGTTATCTTCATCAACACCACCAATCAATACTATCTACAACCACTACTACATATAATCACAATGGGCGAAATCAAGAAGGGAACCATCAAGCACCGCAACAAGGAGGGCACCCTCGACGCATCAGCCCTCCTCTGGCGCGCCCTCACCTCGGAGAAACCAGAGGTCATGTGGAAATACATCACCAAAGACGCCGTCCTCTGCGAACCCGACCAAAACGTCTACTCACCCCGAACCGAGCCCGCCCTCGAAGAGTATCTCGAGGAGCAGTACGAGCCCTGGACCGCATACAAGATCCACGACGAGCCAGAGTTTGTCGAGATCGATCTCATGGCTTCCGCCCTCAACTATCGTGTTACCTGCTGGAAGCTGGTCAACGGAGAGATGCTGGCGACTGATGCTTGGTGCCACAGTGTCTTTCGACAGGGTCCTGGAGGAGATTGGAAGTGCTGTCTTCACCACATGGCCAAGATGTAAGAGATGATGGGATGTAATGAGTGAGAGGTGCTTTGGGTGTTTGGGGATATCGGCGAATATTGGACTTTTTGCTCTGCTGGATGATGTTTCATCTAGCCCGTCATGTTAATTTAAACGACGTTAATGTATTATAACAAACCTGCATTATTCTTATTCATTTTCATTTTCCCAACCATCCATCGTCTTCCTAGCATTCAACCGAAGCGAGACCGTACTAGTAACATTGCCAAGCATGCTCCACGATACTGTAAAGTAATAGCCCGAGTTTCTAATTGTCAATATTTGCTCACAACTTCCATCCTTTGCGTAAAAAGAGAGAGAACAAGCAACCCCCTTGATAGATAGATAGATAATGCAACGATGGTTAATTACCCGCGGGAACGCCTCCCAGATGCATCGATAGCGTTATGGGTTTTTGGAGACAGAGTTTCTCGCCAAGCTTTTTCCAAAATGAGGAGTTCCCACAGGCTCTAAAACGAGGGGGAGGGGCCCTTTATTTCGTGCAGACATTGATTATCTTGTCTGTTTTCTGAATATGGTCGCGTGCGTTATGTTGTCTGTGTCTGTGTCACATCCCTCTCACGGCATAGGTAGGCTGTTGACGTTTTGGCTTGCCGATCAAAGAAAAAAACGGCTGTTGGAATTGCACCATTCAGCAACAGCCAAATTTCTGCACGTTAATGAAAAGCAAGGATTGGCAAAAAAGCACAGGTCTTTCGGTCTCTTGTTTGGGATGGTTTAGTTTAGGTTGGGTTGGCTCTCTTGTTTTTGTCTTGGCGAGACTGGGCGTTTTCGCCTCCCTCATCGAGCCATCGGGAAAAGCAAAGGCCTGGGTGTGCCTCGAAGAAAAAATAAGACTGTGTCTTCTTTTTCTTGGCTCTCTTTGATTGTCATAATGAGCGTTTGTTGGCGTTGCCGGCCAACTCCCTTCTATCCGGCCGGTCGATGGATCTGAGTCCCGAGGTCATCATGGATCGCTTAGCCATGTAGGACTTTGAAGTGTCGACTGTCTTCTTTTCGGACATATTCTTACACGCAGGGCAGTGACGTCGTTTTCTCAAATTGATCTTGATAGGTATGCTGATGCGCCAGCAAAACTCCAGAAATAATCTCGCCTCATGATAACGCATGCGTGTGAATGATTGCGATGTTCCTTACTATCCCATCTGGCCAAGTCCAACCGGATACCCGGCTTAAACAACCGATCGTCTTGGTCTCTCGATGACTGTCATGTTTATGTCTCAGGCCAAGGACTTGTCAAATGCTTCTTCAACTCAAGATGACCTTGGCGAGAAGAGGATATGCACTCAGTGACATGTCTGTGCTTGGGGCCGGTTGCCTGTACCACCAACGACCAACCTCTTCTTGTCCAGAATCCTCAGGCAAACAACACCTCCTCCGCTCCGGGGGCACCTTCAGCGGAGGGCACGTGTCCTCCTGTTTCTTCTCCTTGTGCTGCGAGTGGCTCCGCCGCGCCCACTCCGCTGCTGGGTCTACTGCAACATCCTCGTAAAGCCTAAGACACCCGCTGTCTTGGCAAATGGAACGCTTGTGGGGCCGCCCACCGTTCCGCTCAAAGGTCCAATATTGAGCCGTTTCCGCTGGCCGTTTCTGTTCTTCTGCCTGCCTTCTGTTTCTAACCGACCTGCAGATTAGGTAGGATGCAGGCGCCTCGTTTTCTTGCAGCAATATTGTCACAGAACAACTATGGATGGCTGTAAACGTGACCTCCATATTGCTGGCGAGACGGGCTGGAAACTGTTATTATGTAATTGATTGACACCCTGCAAGTCTTGGCTCAAAGCCAAGACTATGGTAGACAGAATCTTGGATGGACCCTTCGAATCAAACCGTCCACCCTGTATCTATACGCTCTCCCGAACAGGACTCGCGCAAAGATAAAGCCAACAGATATCCGTACGCGCACGGAATATAGATCTGCCTGCCGTGTATAGTCGCAGATAGATCTAAAGGATCTTAACCTGCAGTTCTTGTTAGATAACAACCGAAAAGGCCCGAACTATTACTCGAACTAGTACCCGCATAGTTTTCGTGATACATCCAGCAACAACTATGTATGTAATAAGAACTGAACCAACCCCACAGGGATCGTCCTTGGAAAAAAGGCTTAAGAGCAGCCGCACAGCTTTGAGGCCATTGGGATTATCGAGAAAGCCTAGACCGTACTTACTGCAATAGCAAGGAGGCTTGGCTGCGTCAAGAATGGCTGAAGCTGTATCTGTACTGGCTCCAACCCCAGAGTTTTGTTGAATGCAACCGGCCGTCGAAGCCTGGGGAAATCTGGCGCTTATGCCAGGGCTCTGGAAAAGCCAAGACATATCCTCGAAATTATGGTACGATTGAGTCCATCATTTCAAACCTCGCCCATTTGCGAGCTTTTCGGCCAAGTTCCATATCGCCAAGTTTCTTGGGGGTTCAAGGTAGACAAAGTCGGTAGATACAGATTTCGTGCTTTTCAGGAACCGCAACCCACCACCCCCTGGGCGGCTGATAACAAGTGAAGCAGCTGTGAATGGTCCGCCAGGCTGGGCTCGGCTTACTGCTTCTGAAAATTAACATCCGGGATTAGTGAAGTATGGTGTTCCGATAAAGTGTTGAGAGTGACAAGAGATGATCGCCGAAGCCCGAGCGTGCCCATATGCCGTGTGCCTGCCATTGGTACAGTAACTCCCCGTTGGTGTTGTGCAAAGGAAAAAACTCCCCGGTCGATAATTCCGGTCCGTGCAAGACCCTGGTGACTTGTCAAAGACCTGCCGATACAACTCCGGTCCCGGGCCTCATTATTTGCTGACTTTGACCGCCGTTCCCGGTTCAGGGAGACCGAACATCATAATTTTGGTACCGTGAGCCGTTCACAGGGTATAGTCTGAAGGATTCCCGGTGCAATATCACAACTGCAGTCTGTTTTATTAAACGACAACAACGGTGGTATCACTCAACACCATTGGGTCAGGATCGTGAGATATGTTGGAACACGGCACAGTTTTGGAACATGCATGTCGAAATTTCTTTTTTCCCCTTCTCTTCTTCTCCGCGTACGAAGATAGGCAGCAGATGCGGGACGGCCTTCTCCATAATGGTGCTGCGTTTTCTTACAAAAGCAAAAGCCCCCACGCAGTTGTCTCACGTCCGTAGCGAAAGTGCAGAGCAACGCCGACAGATCCGGATTTATCCCCATCAAGAGAGATGATATCTCCGCCCGCTCAAAGGCTCGCATTGGAGCCTCCTTCTGGAGACCGGGGCACCTCCGTGGGGAGGCACAGTCCCCGCCGTGTCCGCCCCGAGACATCCATCCGGAGAACGGATCCAATCAGGAGATGGAGTGACCCCGTGAAAGCCTTAGATGCGCTTGCAACAGCCCAGCCAGTAGCCTGTAAGAGAAGGGTATCCTGGTGCTAGCCGTAAGCGCCCCGTTTCTGTGAGGATAAAGTGCCGTGTGGAGTGGGGCTTCTTGTTGCGTTTGCTGTAGCGTGCGACGCTCCTTTTTGCTCTTCGTCTTGGTAGTTGACACACTTGTTTGGCGTCAAGGCTGTCAGCGTCTGCGCGTCCGGCGTCTGTAGTGATGTGCGGTTCTCAACGAGGAAAGGATAAGCATAGGATCTCCACCGTCTATTGAACGGTTGTATTAATAACAGAACGGAGACAATTCGAGGCTAGTGTATGTATATGCGTGAGTCGTAGGAACTTGAGAGTTGATGCGACGGTGGACGCTTCATGTTGGGTGATTCGTCGGTTCACGAACAGCTGATGCGGCTAAAGGGGGTAGTGCAGAGAATTCGAAAAAGAATTATCAATAATGTGGGCCATTATGAGAAGAAAAAAGCCGACGATTTAAGCTTATTGTCACCTTCAAGGAGATCCTGGGTTGATCTAGTGGAGGACAGATTACGTACCGTGTACCTCGCATGCTTGGAGGACTTCTAGAAGCAGTGGAAGCATATCACGTGACTGATACGCCGCTGACATGCCCAGAGTGAGTTTGGTGGGTTTCGCCACCAAGATCTGATAGCTGCCGTTAGTGCATTATCTTCTCACATCTTCGGGCTCTCTGTGGAGACCCAACAAGTCCAAGGCGCTAACGCTGAGGTACATGTCCTAGCTAAGGCATGCTCCAAAGTCTGGGCAAAGATAAGAGACTGTGACTAACAGCATCAAGTCTTGCCAAGCGTGGCAGTGCCTGCACCTCATGCTTGGCAATTATTCGCACCCAGGACGTTGCGTAACGCGTCAAATGGTTGACCAAACAAATCTCGAGATCTGATCGCAACCCCAAGATCTCCCCGGTCCACGGAGGAAGAATGAGAGAGGCCAGTAATGAAGGAGAATGTGGATAAATCTCGTCCGTGCCGTCGATATCACCTGTCGGTGTCGGCGTCGGCGACGCATCTCCGTGGCCCGATTCTTGATAAATTATTGTTCGGCAATGCAGAAGCAGAGCAGAGCAGCAGCAGCTGAAAGAAACTGTTGCAGGGATGGATGTTCACTACGGCCCTATTATTCCTTTGGTGCGGTTGGGTTGGTAAAAGTTTGCCTCAGAAATCGTTTCATTTTCATTGATGCCTGCGTTAGTAGATTACTTCACTACGACATTATTTTCAACGTGCAGGAAAGATAAAGAAGAAAAAAAACAAGCCTCTTGCCATGGCATGGCATCGCATGGCTTGGGCACAGCAAGCAAGCAATGAGATAAACTAGCGACTCAGACGATGCTCTACAGACCCGGACCCAATGACGTGACGACCTATTCCCTAGAAATTATGTATGCCCAGACATATCTTCCCTCGCCAACAAGGAATTAATACCGAAAAGGTAGGTAGGCGCAACTGAAATGGTGTGTGTGTCATGGGGAGGGGGTGTCTCTTCCTCTCTCTCTGTCTGCCTCTCTGTCTCTCTGCCCGTCTAACGTCGGTTCATTTTATGGGGGCCAGTGCGCTGAGTGAGCTCGGTTGCAGAAATAATTCCCCCACATGGGATAACACAAGGACAGCCTTGAGCCTCCTGCGTGAGAGCCTCACCAGGCATTAGCATTGGCAACTGCAGCAGGCAAGACAAGGCTTCCAAACAAGGCTTTGAACCTGGTGACCAGACCCAGTTCACCCCAAAATCTAAACCCCAAACCCCAGACCAGCAAGAAAGCACTGACAATAACCTCCTCATGACCGCTGTTTTGATCCTTGGGGTCTCCTCTTCCAAGGCTCGAGTTCGGGTTGAATGTGGTCCCCTGGGTTGCAAGTGCAAGCAATGACTCTGGTGAAGCCACCTTCATCCCGGTCTCCCAAGAATACCAAGCCTCAGCCAAGCCCTCCGCTGTCCACTAAGAGAGGCCGAATGAGAACCGAACCCGCCACGCCGCGTCACACTTGCTGCCCAGTCCCCCATATGACGTGCGAAGAACTACAGCGCTGTCCAGCAGTGAAGCACCGTTCTGTACGGTTGAGAGTCACCCAATTAGATGTCTTTCTATCCCCTAGAGATTTGTGGACCGTCTTTACCGGGGTCGCTCGGCCAAGACCGGTGGTTGTTTTGTTAGTTAAGCATAGAGGAACTCACACTCACCTCACTCCCTCAACAACAACCAAGACCAAGGTTGCGTCTTACAGCCAAGACCACTCGCTCCCAATCCAGACCCCCCGCCTTTGGAAACAGAAACCATGTATGTAGAGAAGGAAAAATTGGGAACCCTCTTGGCATTGTGGGGTTTACTGGAGAATAGGTTATGGAACTAACACTCCTACAACCCCGATGGTGACTTGAGCCAAGACTTTGAGAACACGAGATAAGCATTGCACTTGCACTCGGTCCTCGAGAAATTGAGATGAGACGTCTATAAGACTTCCCCATTCCCCGCATGACTTTTGGGAAATCTGTCTCCCCAAAGATCTCTCTCTTGATCTTCCAAAATATCCTACGCCAGACGAAAGGCAATTCCTGCAAATATATCCTTACAGGAACCATCCCCAGACATAGGCGCATGGAACAAACAATCTAATTCACCCTCTCGAGTCGATCCTCTCCCCCTCCCAATCACCACCGAAACAACACTCTTAAAGCTGGCGCCAGCTGGCTTCGACTCTCAACCATGGGTAACAGCAAAGCGCAGGATGCCGCCGTTGACAATCATGTCTCGGGTCAGAGCAACGAGCCCATGAGCCGCCCAGCTCACGCCTTGACTTTTGATCAGGTCGTCCAGGAGCTTCAGACTGATACCATGCACGGTCTCACAACTGCTGAAGCCAAAGCTCGACATGAAAAGTTCGGCAACAACGATCTTGGTGACGCCGATGGTGTTCAGCCCCTCAAGATCGTCATTGCCCAGGTCGCCAACGCCATGACATTGGTAAGTTTTTGACGGTTCCCTTTCCCTCTCTAGCAATTGGGCGCGCCCCCACACACACACTTTCAACGTCATAGTTTTAAGCATATTTTCAATGGCTGGAAACTATTTTACCCTCTTTCCGTCTTCAACCTATCCCACATATGCATATCACCCGATTGGGCATCCCGTCGTTCACCTGATTACTCTAATCATCACCCTTGCACTATCTCAATATGTGGTCGTATACTGACGTCTGCCAAGGTGCTTATTCTTGCCATGGCCGTTTCTTTCGGTATCAAGTCTTGGATTGAAGGTGGTGTCGTCGCCTTCATCATTGGTCTCAACGTCACCGTCGGTTTCTTCCAGGAATACTCTGCCGAGAAGACTATGGATTCGCTCCGAAACATGTCTTCTCCCACCGCTAGTGTTGTCCGTGATGGAGACGCCAAGGTTATTCCTTCCGTCGAGGTCGTCCCCGGTGATCTTGTGGAAATCAAGACCGGAGACACCATCCCTGCTGATGTCCGGTGAGTTTAAACTTATGCTTGTTTTATACTGGGTCACCTTTTTACTAATACGCGCTTAGACTGATTGAGGCTGTTAACTTCGAGACTGATGAGGCTATGTTGACTGGTGAGTCTCTTCCCGTTCGAAAGAACGAGGATGAGGTTTTCGAGGACAACTGCGGACCTGGTGATCGTATCAACGTTGCCTACAGCTCCTCCACTGTTACCAAGGGTCGCGCCAAGGGTATTGTCTTTGCTACTGCTACTTCCACTGAGATTGGTGCTATCGCTGCCGCCCTCCGAAAGAAGGACAGCAAGGTCCGCCCTGTCAAGCGTAAGCCTGATGGTTCTGCTAAGCCTCACCGATACCTCGAAGCCTACACTCTCACCACCACCGACGCTATTGGCCGTTTCCTCGGTGTCAACGTCGGCACACCTCTCCAGAAGAAGCTGTCCCGACTGGCAATCTACCTCTTTGGTACCGCTGTTATCTGTGCTATCATCGTCCTCGCTGCCAACAACTTCAACGCCTCCCAACAGGTTATCATCTATGCCGTCGCTACTGGTCTGTCTATGATTCCTGCCAGTTTGGTCGTCGTCTTGACTATTACTATGGCTGCCGGAACTAAGCGTATGGTTGAGCGAAATGTCATTGTTCGAAACCTCAAGGCTCTTGAGGCCCTTGGTGCTGTTACCGATATTTGCTCCGACAAGACTGGTACTCTTACCCAAGGTAAGATGGTTGCTCGTGGTGCCTGGACTCCTGGAAAGGGAACCTACCTGATCGAGAACGCTACCGAGGCCAACAACCCCACTATTGGTGAGCTTCGCTGGTCCCGCAAGCAGCCTCACCAGCTTCCCCTCAAGACCGGCGGCGAGGAGTGCGGTGTCGTCTCTCCCATCAACGATCTCCTCTCCCAGAGCAAGTCTGGTCTTACCAAGTTCCTCGAAGTTGCTTCTCTTGCCAACCTTGCCACCGTCAACGAGAAGAACGGCGAGTGGCACGCCCGTGGTGACCCTACCGAAATTGCTATCCAGGTCCTTGCCTCTCGCTTCGACTGGAACCGTCTCAAGCTCACCAGCCACGATGGCTCCAACCAGTACAGTGAGATCGCCGAGCTTCCTTTCGACTCTGATGTCAAGCGCATGTCTGTCATTATGAAGGATAACCGATCCAGCCAACTCTTTGCTTTCACCAAGGGTGCCGTCGAGCGTGTCATTGGTGCTTGTACTACTTACTGCCCTGAAGACAACGAGGAGCAGGTCCCCATTACTGAGGAGTTCAAGGAGGACATCCTCCGCAACATGGAGTCTTTCGCCGGTATGGGTCTTCGTGTCCTTGCTCTTGCTTCCAAGCCCTACAGTGTCGACATGAAGAAGGGTGACGAGGTTGACCGCACTACCGTTGAGTGTGATCTCGTCTTCCGTGGTCTTGTTGGTCTTTACGATCCTCCTCGTCTTGAGTCTGCCCCCGCCGTCCGTGCTTGCCACCAGGCTGGTATCTCCGTCCACATGCTTACTGGTGACCACCCCGAAACCGCCAAGGCTATTGCCATTGAGGTCGGTATCCTCCCCAGCCGCATGGATATGGTTGCCGAGGACACTGTCCAGACTATGGTTATGACTGCTACCACCTTCGATGGTCTTACCGACGACGAGGTTGACCAGCTTCCTTTCCTCCCTCTTGTCATCGCCCGATGTGCTCCTCAGACCAAGGTCCGCATGATTGAAGCTCTTCACCGCCGCAAGAAGTTCGCTGCTATGGTATGTTCTCACCTATTCCTTTCCTTGATGCATTCGACTAACTCGTGACAGACTGGTGATGGTGTTAACGACTCTCCCTCTCTCCGCCGTGCTGATGTTGGTATTGCCATGGGTCAAGCCGGTTCCGATGTCGCCAAGGATGCTTCCGATATTGTTCTCAGTGACGACAACTTCGCTTCTATCGTCGCCGCCATCGAGGAAGGTCGCCGTATCTTCGACAACATCCAGAAGTTCATTCTCCACGTGCTCGCCACCAATGTCGCCCAGGCTATCGTCTTGCTCGTTGGTCTTGTCTTCAAGGACGACTCTGGTCTTTCCGTCTTCCCTATCGCCCCCGTCCAGATCATGTGGATCATTATGGCTACCTCTGGTCTTCCCGACATGGGTCTCGGTTTCGAGCGTGCCGTCGCTGGTATCATGGAACGACCCCCCGTCTCTCTCAAGACTGGTGTTTTCTCCGCCGAGTTTCTCATCGACACAACCGTCTATGGTATCTGGATCGCCGCCCTTTGCCTGAGCTCTTTCGTCCTCCGCATGTATGCTTTCGGTGATGGCAACCTCGGTAACGACTGCAACGACACATACAGTGACAGCTGTGAGACCGTTTTCAAGGCTCGTGCCACCACCTTTGCTTGTCTTACTTGGTTCTCCCTCTTCCTTGCCTGGGAGATGATCGACAAGCGACGATCTTTCTTCCGCATGCAGCCCGGTTCCAAGCTCTACTTCACTCAGTGGATGCACGACATCTGGCGCAACCAGTTCCTCTTCTGGGCCATTATCCTCGGTGTCGTCACTCTCTTCCCTATCCAGTACATCCCCGTCATCAGCGACACCGTCTTCAAGCACAAGGGTATTACCTGGGAGTGGGGCATTGTCTTCATCGCCGCCTCCCTCTTCTTCGGTGGTATCGAGGCCTGGAAGTTCGCCAAGCGTGTCTTCTACCGTCGCCAGGCTCGCAAGTCCCAGGGCACTGACTGGAAGGATATGGATCTTGAGCAGCGCACTTTCGGCGAGTACATGACTCCTGATTCCAGTGAGGCCAGCGTCCGCCACGATGCTGAGAAGGTTGGCAACGCCACCCAGCGCCCCAACACTGACGCCAACAACGAGAAGAAGGCTTAAATGATTTGAAATGAACATAAAGTTTATACACTACGATGCTATATCCAGTAGATGAAAGAGGGGGAACGAAAAAAGAAGGAGCAGCAGCTCAACGGCCACGCGAAAGATGCACCTCGCTGAAACGCGATGTGCCAACGAAAAGTGGAAGGGTTACCACAAGGTGGAAGAGAAGGAGAAATGAACTTGAGCTTCACTGGAACGTGATGCTCTCTACCGATGGAGGACCCCACAAAGATACCGTTGGCCGAGGAGGATGAAAGAAAGGGTTTTATGAACGAATGGATGGATATACCAGTTCCCTTGGGGATTTTAATCTACTAGCATAAGAGGAGTAGTTCCTTAATAATGAAGTTAAATGTTATAAACATGAGCAATCTTAATTCTCCCTCGGAAGACACAACACAGCCACTCATATAACGTCGCGGAGAAAGTTTGGCGAAGTTGCCAATCGGATGTTGTAAGCATATGGGATGCCCTGGTCAGCCTTTCATTACCGCTTCATTTAGTCTCGTCTGTATCGTCATGTTAAGTAATATCATTATAGTTTTGGCACACTACTTCCGCTGTCTTATCATCTAGATTTTGGCTATTGTAGTCATTAACCTGGATTGTCGTACCTTAGGAGGCTCTGTTTGGTCTGAGGGAACACAGACAGCACTGTAGCATCCCGGGGGACTGCTGCAATCAGCACTGAGACGGTGGGTGAATCACCTTCAACATGTTTAACATCAAAAGCAAAAGATAGATCTATCTCGCATTATTTAGTTACTTAATGACTGTTGCTCTTGGGTGAATTTACTACTCTTCTCTCAGCTTGGCATTACCCCTCTGAAGTTATTCTCCCTGTAAAGCCAAGACGCTGTGGCCCCGCCCCCGCCACACGTCAGAGCCTCACTCTAACTCACTTCACCACGACATGGATCTCATCTCATATCATCTACTTCAGCATCAACACGCAAATCTCAAACCCGTCGCTATACTTTGGAAACATAAGCATCTCACTCACAATGCCGAACGATCTCGACAAATCGCTTATGGATCGGCTAAATGCCTTGAGAGGCAAAAGCGCAAGCTCCGAGAAACCCGTGTCAACAGAGTACACCTCACTCTCAGCTTCATGTTATTCCCATGCTAATATGGATACAGGATAAAGGTTGATCTTATTGAAAGAAAGAAGTCACCAACTCGTGATGATACACTAGCCGCTCGTCTCAAGTCCCTACGAGAACGCAGCAATGAGCCGACATCCCCAGCAGCGCCAGCACCCAAAACAGCTCAAGAACCACCAAGGCCATCTCAATCATCCCAACCAGAAAAGACATCACAGAAGGACATACCAAAGCCAAGTGTTGAAGAGGATGATGAATCTATGTTTCAAACAGACGACCAAACCCTAGAGGAGCTTCTAGGTGACATAAAGCCTGAAGATACCTTCAGCACAGAACCAGACGACGCAGAAGTAAAAGCTCTGTTAGAACAACTCGCAGACGCAATCCCAAAGGACGAAGATGAAACAAAAGATGACTCGGATGATTCAGATGGAGAGAAAATGGGTAAAGATGTAGATGAAGTCATCGCGCGCTTTCGCGATGAAGCAGAAGTCGAAGCCGCCCTCGCAAAGACGAAATCACCCGAAGAGTCTGATGAGGGGGAAGAAACGAACACAAAAGAGGGCGATGTCACACTCCCAGAAGTTCCGTCTGATCTTAACGACATCCCTTCTTCTGCGCGTGTAGGAAGTGCGGATATAGATGATATAACCGCCCGTCTAGCCGCTCTACGCGCTCCTTCTCCAGACCTTGCTTTGCCCTCTGTCCCGACATCCAAACCTTCCGGCAAGCCCGTCAACCGATTAACCACACGGACAAACTACACCGACGACGATGTGGAGAGTTGGTGCACTGTTTGTCTAGAGGACGCAACGCTACGATGTCCTGGCTGCGACGACGACGTTTACTGCACGCGGTGCTGGTATGAGATGCATCGTGGACCACAAGCTGGTTTTGATGAGAGGAGTCACAAGGCTGTGCAGTTTACAAAGGATAAGAAGGAGAAGGAGAAGAAGAAAAAGGTTGCGTTGGGAGCGTAAACATTTAATTCCAGTCCTATAGCTATTGTTTTCTAAATCATGTGCTTGTAAAGACAGATACCCAAGTATACCAATCAACGCCTCCGATCATCAACGTTGCAGTGCTCAAAACAAAATACCTCCTTCAATCTGAAATACTTATACTATTTATACGTGGCAATTAAGCAGCGGATTGTGATCCGTTGCCGTTGTTCGCAGAGTCATTTCCTGAGCTGACCTTTCCTCGTACGTCCTGCCAAGTCGCACCGAAGCGTCTACCAGTAGACGCGAGAAGGCTCTCTTCCTCATCAGCCTCGGCCTCCTCATCGATTTGAGAAAGGTTAAGCTTGGGTGTGCGGAAGAGAGCTGTGACGAAGACGACAAGGAAGACACCAAGGAAAGCGAATTGGGCCCAGAAGTCGATGAGACCGAAGAAAGGCCAAGTGATGGTGATGCGGTTGAGGACTGTTGACATCACTGATGGTGTACAAACATCCTTAGCATGCTTGTACTTGAGCGTCTCAGAGCAGGCATGAATCATGTCTTTGTGGCCGCTGCAGTCAGGCTGCTCTCCAGGATGAGCAGGTTCGTTGGTGCAGAAGGTCTGAGTACCATAGATGGAGTATTGGGGTGCAACCAGCATAGCGAGTCCGTAGTTGGTGGCCAGAATGATCAAACCAAGCATGACAGTGGCAATCAGAAGAGCCTGAGGGGCTGTCCTACCCTTGCGGATCTGGAAGATGCGAACCCAAAGGAATCGGATGCCCACGGTGGCGATGCCCGAGATTGAGCTGCTGAAGAAAAGGAGCACAAGAAGAGCCATGAGAATGTAGTCGATGGGGAAAGCCTTGGCGGACTTGACAAAGATCCAGTTCATGGGCTGGAAAACGTGGATCTGACCCAAGATGTAACCGCACTTTTGCTTACAGATCGAGTTCTTGGCCTTGTCAATGCCGGTGATGAGCATGGAAACCCAGATGACAACAGAAAGAAGCATAAGAAGAAGACCACCAATAAGCTTGACAGGGCGGAAGATAGCGCAGACCTTGAGCCAAGCCTGGTAGATCTTGCTACGACCTTCGCCCTGAGCTTCAGCTGCGAGTCGCTCACGTCGAACCAGAGTCTGTTCCTCCCTGACAAGAGCATCCAATTCGCGCTGATCCTTTCGAGACATACCCTCCTGTCGACCGGCATTGCGCATCTCGATTTGTCGCTGACGTTCACGGTTCTGTTCCAATTGAGACTCGGTTGTCTGATGAAGTTGAGGAGCCGAGATTGAAGGTGCGGCCTTGATGAAAGAGATGGGAAGAAGAGCGAGACCAGCACCAGTGTAGACGACGTAGAGCAGAGTGCCGAGGGTAAGTAGAAGACCCAGAGCAAAGGTCAAGGCCTTTTCTCCATGGTTCTGAGCGACGAGCTTCTTGAAGTAGTCGAGATCCCAGTGAGATTGAGAGCTGTCGCCTGCTGCTGGGACAAAGAATCCTAGCAGGAACAGGACAACCACAAATGCAACGAAGAAGAGTGTGTACTTGGCTGCAGCAAGGAAACGGCTGCCGATAGTTCGGCCCTCCTCCTCTACCTCGATCTCATCATACTCTTCATGCCAAAAGTAGGCAAAGGGAATAACGATCAGGCAGAGAATAGCATCGAAACTGTACAAGCTGTAGTAGACGACCTTGAGGGTATAGAGGATGCCGTCGATACGTTCGGGAGTAGCCCAGTCCTTCTTGGCACCAAGTGCTGCAGAACTGGTGGCAGATACAAGGGCGATATCGACGGGTAGAAGTAGAACTGTTGCGAGTAGTGAAGTCAAGCTGACGATGGCGACAATGCTGACGACAGCGGATCGCTCACGGGGAGTTTGCCATGTAAATGTGGTGATAATCGCTGCAATAAGGCAGAGAGCTACGGCGACGGCATAGGCGACCCAGATCAAACTGGTCTGGACGAGGCCTGCGTGGGCCATGATGAAGAAAACGTTGAATCAGGTCGCAGTGGGATGATGATCAACGATGGAGTCGTAATGAAGCTAGCCAGGTCGCGACCGGAAGGTTTTCTAGGCAGATTGCGGGGATTTAAAGGAGATCCCTCAAGTGACAGGGTGACGTCGCTAAAGAGGGACAAAACGATCGGTGTAGCAACGTGATGAACTTTACTCAATCAGAGAAAGGCAAGATTCGTGGAAAACAAGATTCGATGGTCTCGATTGTTTAGCTTAGAAGCTCGATCTTAAGCTGCTGATGTTTCGTGACGCAATCTATACGCTAGAGTTACTTAAGTGGGGATGCTTCAGAATCCCTCCCTGCTGTTACAGCCTAGAATTACAGGGGTCTCCCGGAGGAACGGCTCACCGATAATCCGCCCTGGAAGCTTAAGCTACTCTTTTGGTCTAAACATTCAATACAGCATTGACCGCAGCAACAACAATTCGACTTTATTCCGCCGCAGTAGAATGGTCTCGCTGAAATGCAGGCCTACACCGAGCTTGCGGCTCCCTCAGCCGTCACACACTCGTTAACCATCTCCCTCACTTCGGCTACGGCAAACAATCTCGTTGTCGCAAAGGGCTCCCTACTCCAAATCTTTACAACAAAGACCATCGCCGCCGAATTCGACCCCGAGAACCAACCTGCTCAACCTACCAAGCCTGAACCTGAATTCGATCACCGCGCGAACGATGACGATGGTCTCGAATCTTCTTTTCTCGGTGGCGAGACAATGCTTGTCAAGACCGATCGAACAAACAATACAAAGCTAGTCCTTGTCGCGGAGCTTCCACTTTCCGGTACAATCACGGGTTTGGCCAAGATCAAGACCAAACACTCGAAATGCGGAGGTGAAGCTTTACTCCTAGCGTACAAGGCTGCTAAGCTGTGCATGGCCGTGTGGGATCCCGAGAAGAGTACCTTGGAGACCATCTCCATCCACTACTACGAGAAAGAAGAGCTACAAGGTGCACCATGGGAGGTTTCCTTTGACGAGTATGTCAATTACCTCCAGGCTGATCCTGGCAGTCGATGCGCCGCCTTCCAGTTCGGCTCGCGCAACCTCGCGATTCTACCATTTCGACAAGCGGAAGAAGACCTGGAGATGGATGATTGGGATGAGGATCTCGACGGGCCACGACCTGTCAAGGAGACTGCTACAGTGGCCAATGGAGATAGCGACACATTAGAACCACCATATACACCATCTTTTGTCCTCCGTCTTCCGCTGCTTGATCCCAGTCTGCTTCATCCCGTGCACTTCGCCTTTCTGCATGAGTATAGAGAACCGACTTTCGGAATATTGTCGTCCAGCCAAGAGCCTGCGCATTCCCTTGGTCAGAAGGATCATCTTACGTACAAGGTGTTTACGCTAGATCTTCAACAGCGAGCTTCGACGACTATTCTTTCGGTTACCGATCTTCCTCGAGATTTGTTCCAGATTCTTGCTTTGCCGGCGCCTGTTGGTGGTGCTTTGCTAACTGGAGAGAATGAGTTGATTCATGTTGATCAGTCGGGTAAAGCCAATGGTGTGGCTGTGAACTCAATGGCACGACAGATTACATCGTTTAGCTTGACAGATCAAGCAGACTTGAACTTGCGATTGGAACATTGTGTTATTGAACAACTGCAAATCGAAAATGGAGAATTATTATTGGTCCTGAACGATGGCCAGCTTGCTATCGTATCTTTCCAGATCGATGGTCGAACGGTTTCTGGACTCAGCGTCAAGATGGTCACAGACGAGAACGGAGGGAATATCGTGAAGGCTCGAGCATCAACAGCAACTAAGCTCGGAAAGAACGCTTTCTTCGTCGGCAGCGAAACTGGCGATTCTGTGGTACTGGGTTGGACAAGAAAGATGGGACAAGAAAAGAGAAGGAAACCTCGTCTGATAGATGCAGACATTGCGCTTGATGTGGACGAGCTGGATCTTGAGGACGACGATGATGNNCGAAACCGGCTCCGGCACTCAGCGGAGGCAGATCAGGCGAACTGAGCTTCCGCATACACGATACCCTGCTCAGCATCGCGCCAATCAAGGATCTCACCCCTGGAAAAGCATCTTTCCTTCCCGATAGTGAAGAGAACACTCTCTCAGATGGTGTCGTGTCAGACCTTCACCTTGCCTGCATCGTCGGACGAGGAAAAGCTGGCTCAATGGCCATTCTCAACCGAAACATCCAGCCCAAGGTCATTGGAAGATTCGAGTTCCCCGAGGCCCGAGGATTCTGGACCATGTCTGTTAAGAAACCATTGCCTAAGGCACTTGGTGGAAATGCCACTGTTGGAGACGAGTACGAGACTTATCAACAGCACGATAAGTTTATGATTGTGGCCAAGGTCGATCTTGACGGTTACGAGACTTCGGATGTGTATGCTCTTACTGGTGCGGGATTCGAGACTTTGAAGGATACTGAGTTTGATCCTGCTGCTGGTTTTACGGTGGAGGCTGGAACGATGGGCAAGCAGATGAGGATCATCCAGGTTCTCAAGTCAGAAGTTCGATCCTATGATGGAGGTGAGTTGAACCATGCGCGTAAAGCTGTATGTACTGACGATTGTAGATCTTGGTCTTACGCAGATTTTGCCCAT
Source organism: Fusarium citri (assembly GCA_004367485.1). Taxonomy (NCBI): domain Eukaryota; kingdom Fungi; phylum Ascomycota; class Sordariomycetes; order Hypocreales; family Nectriaceae; genus Fusarium; species Fusarium citri. The sequence goes on from QHHH01000210.1 coordinate 44,366, forward strand.
GTTGGATGAGGACACTGGCGCAGAACCCAGAGTCAAAAGCGCCAGCATCGCTGATCCATACCTGCTGCTCATTAGAGATGACAGCAGTCTCCTACTTGCCCAGATCGACAGCAATAACGAGCTCGAAGAAGTGGAGAAGATGGACGACACACTAAAGAACACCAAGTGGCATGCTGGATGTCTGTACGCTGATACAAAGGGTGCTTTCCAGCCTACCAGCGATAAGAGTGAGACTGAGAAGATCATGATGTTCCTGCTCAGCTCGACAGGCGCACTGCATGTATACGCTCTTCCTGATCTTTCAAAGCCCGTCTATGTCGCCGAGGGTCTTTCTTACGTACCTCCTCACCTGTCCGCTGATTACACGCTACGAAGAGGTCTAGCAAAGGAGACTCTGCGCGAGATTCTTGTAGCTGACCTCGGCGACACAATCTCTCAATCCCCATACCTCATCGTAAGTTCCTTCCCATACCATTTGAGTCTCTCTAACATCATCAGCTCCGAAACCAAACCGACGACCTCACAATCTACGAACCTCTCCGCCACGTAAGACAAGGCAGCGAGACCAACCTCTCCGCCACCCTCAGCTTTAAAAAGACTTCCAATGTAACATTAGCTACAACGCCCGTTGAAACAGAACAAGACGATGACGTCGAGCAACCGCGTTTCATGCCTCTCCGCAGATGTACAAACATCAACGGCTACAGCACAGTCTTCCTCCCCGGCTCATCACCAAGTTTCGTTCTCAAGTCTAGCAAGAGTATCCCTCGTGTCATCGGTCTTCAAGGACTAGGTGTTCGCGGTATGAGCAGTTTTCACACAGAGGGTTGTGATCGTGGTTTCATTTACGCAGACGACAAGGGCATTGCGCGCGTAACTCAACTCCCCCCTGATACAAACTTCACTGAACTCGGCATCTCAGTCAAGAAAGTCCCTCTGGGCGCTGATGTTCGCGGTATTGCGTATCATCAACCTACTGGTGCTTACATCGCAGGCTGCATGATAAGCGAACCCTTCGAACTTCCCCGAGACGACGACTATCACAAGGAGTGGGCTAAGGAAACACTCTCCTTCGCACCAACAATGCCCCGCGGCGTCTTGAAACTTATTAGTCCCATCAGCTGGACCGTCATCCACGAAGTCGAGCTTGAATCCTGTGAGTCAATTGAATGCATGAAAACTCTGCATCTCGAAGTCTCAGAAGATACAAAAGAACGTCGCTTCCTCGTCGCTGTTGGAACAGCTGCGTCCAAGGGTGAAGACCTCCCCATCAGAGGCCGTGTACACGTCTTCGATATCGTCACAGTTATTCCTGAACCCGGCAAGCCAGAGACAAACCGCCGTCTTAAAGCCATCGCTCGTGAAGATATTCCCCGTGGAGGCGTAACCGCTATCTCTGAAATCGGAACTCAAGGTCTTATGCTCGTCGCCCAGGGTCAGAAGTGCATGGTGAGAGGTCTGAAGGAAGACGGATCTCTTCTCCCCGTTGCGTTCCTTGATATGAGCTGCCATGTATCCAGCGCGCGTGAACTTTCGCGGACGGGTTTGTGTCTTATGGCTGATGCGTTCAAGGGTGTTTGGTTTGCTGGATATACTGAAGAACCGTATACTTTCAAGGTTCTTGGCAAGAGCCATGGCCGGTTACCTGTGCTGGTAGCGGATTTCTTACCTGATGGTGATGATCTTGCTATTGTTGCGG